>JAODTR010050622.1:0-18204 GCA_025399935.1 Amblyopsis rosae
CCCCCACCCCCCACCCCCCCCACACCACACCACCCCTCCCCCGGGTTATACTGGGAGGAGAATCTGTGTATATACAATGATGCATTCTTGCAGTCTGCTGCATCTTTTTGGTTCATTCGTGTTTACACCTTAAAATCTATCTCTCTCTGTGTATATCTCTCTTTCTCTCGCTGTGTGTCTCTCTGTGTGTATCTCTCGCTTAATTCAATTTCAACTCTCTCTCTCTCTGTGTCTCTCTCTCTCTCTGTGTCTCTGTGTGTGTGTGTGTGTCTCTCTCTCTCTCTCTCTCTCAATTAAATTTCAAGTCTGTCTCTCTCTCTCTGTCTCTCTCTCTCTCTCTCTCTCTCTCTCTCATAACCTTGTTTTGTTCTGTCCTCTATTCCCCAACATGAAGGTTGAAGTAGGTTCTCCTCGCAGCATCACTCCACCCAGGTTTCTTTTGTAAGTTCCACTTAGGCGTTGCTTCATGCAGAGCATAATTATGTTCCCTTTGTACTAAATAAATTGCCAAAAGGTCACCTGTAATCGCACATGGGTCACTGACATAAATAACACATGCAAGGTGGTTTCTTTTATATTTATATACAGTATAAACCCATGTTATAACCCATATCCCCAAAATGTTAGGTCTACACAGTAATGTAATCTTACATTAATCGAGATGCAATTTCGGACACTGCATACGCTAAATGCAGAAGGCCTCAACTGATACACCCAGTGCTTAATAAGGTATTGTAATTGCCCTATAAGTTCCAGCAATTTAGTACACTAATTATTTGGCTGCAACAAAAATATCCATTTAATTGTAATTCTATTAATCTCAGTAATAATAGGAAAATGATTACATAGTTTTTTCATAGCACTGTTGTTTGTCCAGTATTATAAGAGCTAAGCAAATGCATTAGCAGGCTAAAACATCTAAGATAAAATGTTTGTAGGTTAGCTTTTGGCAATTATAATAGTGAAAAGTAATTACTGGACAGACAGTTATGTTCACTTAATGACATTTAATATACATGTTGTCTATTTGCGTGCAAACACACACACACACACACACACACACGCACACAATGCCCATTCCCCTGACTACAACGGATTATGTGTGGGCGTAATTAGTCACTCTCGCCACACCTAAATTTCTCGCACTAATCTCCCATGAATGATTAGGAGTCCCACAACGTATGGAAACAGCAGGGAAGTGTGAAACCGGGTGTGAAACTGTTGTCATCTCATATGTTATAGCACTCTGGAGACCGTTGGGGAGGGAGAGGGGGTTAAAGCACAGCCAGGCACAGCCCATTGGCAGCTAATCATGCCGCTAACTGTAGGTGAATTATTATTTTCCCCGCCGTCACCGCAAGTGTCAAGATCTATACTCCGGAGACAGGTGCGCGCACATCCGACGTCTCCGACCCACCAAACAAGCTTTTCCGTTCTTCAGCTGAACTGTGTTGTATGCGTAAAAACCCTGAGCAGATTGGGACACCGATTGGAATGTGGCACATGGTGGCTGATTAGACGGAAACATCTGTGTCGTCTCCAGCTGTGACAGCGCGCTGTGTGGAGTGATGTGGAGTGATCTAAAGGGCCCTGTCAACAGACGTCATGCTGACACTCACACTGACAGACGCTCGCAGCTCGGCAGAGCTTTTACCATGAAGCCCCACGCACACTGGAAGAGACGAGCAACGTTGTAGCGTTGTAGCGACGAGAGACCGCCGAGCCTCAATGAGATCCAGCGACCTGTAGCGACGACAAAGTGGACGGGCACCGAGATAGACTAAACTCAACCAATGGGAGCTAAGGACAGCAATGACAGATGACGGAAACATTGCACGTGGGAAATACACAAAAGGGATACCTAGGCAACCAGAGCCTGAATTGTCTGCTAGTAACCATTGTTACGGCCTGGCTCAAGGGCCGTAAACCAAACAAACTAAACAAACTAAACACTTAACTAACTAACAGAATAACATAGAATGAGGTGTGAATGTCTGTAGGTGTAAGTACTGAATATATGTGGTGCGTGTTGCATGCTAACCAAACTAAGAACTAACGAAACAAAGAAACAAACCAAGAACAACATGTGTGGTGCCAGGAGAGTCACCCAGACAGTGTGCTGCACACAACTATATAATTGATAAGCCCAGGTGTACTTAATTTGCCTGATTAGGGCCTACCCAGCAAATCAGGACCAGAGGCCTGCTAAAACCAGGCAGGGCCGTCACACCATATTGCAGCTATAAAGCGATGAGCTATGAACAAATAGCATTACGCTGTATGTGATCCCTGTTCGGCGGAAAAGGTGCACAGTACTTTCAGTTATAGCCTACTGTAATCTCACAGCTGGTTTGTTAAGATTATGTTCAGAAAAGCTCAGACGGAGCACCGTAGAATACCGTCCTTAACAAAAAATAGTGGAGAATAACACCTTTGGCCGTAAAGCAGAGGTATTCAACAGGAGGTCCGGGACCCCTAGAGGGTCCTCAGAGGTACTGCAGGGGGTCCTCCAAATTATTTGATGCCACACCTATTTTTGTCCAAGGTCAAGAAAGGTCATGTAAAAATGTATTTTAATGGTTTAGCTAGTGGCCTACTTTTATACAAAGCACTATAGGCCGCCCTACACATTATTGTTGGCCCCACCCGTCAACTAAATATTTGAAACCATATGTGATAGGGAGTTCCTGTGCCGTGTTTCTATATCAGCCAAGCGGTCCTTGGCCCTGAAAAATTGTAAAATACCTCTGCCATTGGCCCTAATCACACCGAGAAATCGCTAGAAATGTGTCGCTAGAAACACGTCGCTAGAAACGCGTCGCTAGCAAAACAATTGTTTCCTATGGTACAGCGTGACCGGCATGCGTTTTTTTTTTATGGGGCCGTGCTTCTCGTTTTTTAATACGTTTTTTAGACGTGCATAAAAGTTTAAATATTGTCAACTTTTCAGCGCAAGGCGTGGCGTTGCGCTGTTCGTCAATGTGACAGTTGGCCCAGGCAGCCGTTCTCTTTGGAGCAGGCAGCCCATCTCTGTGTGATCAGGGGTCTATCAATGCGCTTTTGAAGCGGCCACGCCTTTAGCGACGCCTCTCGTGTGATATTGGCCATACAGTGTAGTTGTTTTCCACTCCAAATATAGCAAAGCGCTCCATTAATTTTATCCTAGTACTGTTGACTTCCCAGTGGTGGTAAAGGCTCAATATAATTAAAAATACATTTCTGTTCATTAGGTTTCTCAAGGAGTGTGTCACTCTGTTTGTAATGCCAACATGGCGCCTGTTTCCTCCGCCTCTTCGTGATTGCTGTTCAAGCCACGTCCTCATCATCTCTACAGCATCTGAACATCAGGCACGCTATATGGTATCGCATGGAAGTTCATTGTGGATGAATCTTCACATGCATGGCCTTCCTCCATTAACTATGCTGTAACATTAGAACAATTTGTCACGCTGTAGCAAGCAGGGTGGACCCAAACGTATGACACAAAGGTATATTTCAGGGGTTTATACCAGGTGTAATTCCACAACAGGCAGGATTACACACGCTCAAGGGCTGACAAAAACAACAATCCAACAAGGACTACAGAAAACACTAGGGCTTAAGTACATGGAGACAAGACAGACCACTGGAGAAACACAACGACGGAACAGTGAAACTGATAACAAACGATCAGCATGGGGCAGGAACTGGAACACAAGGATGGGATGGAACACGGGAAAACCAGGGCTGGAACACAAGGGGGAATGGAACACTGGGGAAAACAAGGGCTGGAACACAGGAAGGAATGGAACTACACTTTGCTTCACAATGCTTTTTGACGTGTGATGCGCCGCCCGTGGAAGACCGTGGAGCGATACTGTTTTGATTTGAGCTCAAAGTTAGCAAGAACGACCCTGCCTTTAAGGTGCCAATGTAAATTGAGTGCATGTGATTCTTGACTCTTGCCTGTGAATTATTTGATTGACACTATTGGCAGCGTCTCCCTGACAAATTCCTTTGAATGGAGATTCCAGATTGAATTGTAGTGGAACAAATCTATTAAAAGTATAGCACTTAAAATAGTCAAATTCTCATCCCAAACGTTCCCAAACTCACCACAAAAGCTGATTCTGCACGGATGTCTGGCCTCATCTTATTGATTCATACTGTATGTGTGGAAGTTTTAATTTTACACCAGGGCATCCGATCAAAACATTTTCAAAACAAAACAGATCATGTGAAACCAGTAGAATAAAAACACACTTATAAGCTAAGCTTATTTTACTGCATATAGCCAGAAACACATTGGCCTGGAACAATACAAACCACTTAGAGAATTCTGAATGAAACTTTATGGGAGAAATCTGTAGCGGCAAATATGGCGGTTGGTAGAAAAGGGACGCATGCATAGTAGAAGTATAAGATGTGAGGGGAAAAAATGCTTATTAAACCATATTTTGCATAAAAGCCCCCAAATGTTTTAAGTTTTTTTAATCAGATTTTACTCACGATTGTATACAGTTTGTTTGTCCCGGTCACCACTGAAAGAGCAGATATGACTCTCTCCATTTTGTTTTGATACAGTTTCCCTAAGAACTTCCATTACATTAGCATTATCAAGATGGCCAGAGTTGCCTATTGGGACTTTGATACAGTGCACGCTAATGCATGTGCCGGTGCACTTCAGCCATTGCTGCCAGCCCGCCACACGATTATAGTAATCATCAACCACACATGGAGTCACTGTCTAGCCCCTGGGGAACAGGGTTGTCGATTGGACCCACGGGGAAGAACCCTAAAAAGGCCCCTCCACTCGGAGGTGATGGATGCTCTGCTGCTTACGGAGCCTCATGCAGTGCAGAATAGGGAGGTGTGCTCCATAAATTGGGTCACGCCAACGTAGCATTTCTGGGTAATGCGGTGAAGACGCTTGAGGAGCGACAAACTGGGGCAGAGTTGCCGTGACTTCGACGTCGACGCTCGCCACTTCAGTCTCTCTCACCCGACGCCAAAACGAAGAGACTATATATATATATATATATATATATATATATATGTTCGCTATAGCCTAGAGAATCCCTGAATATATTAATTTTCTACTATAAATGTTCTACACTAATAACCCTTTGGAACAAATTGTATTCCTTTCTCTGCCAATTCCTTTACAATTAACCGCTTGATTTGATGTGCTTATTGAAAGCAAAAAAAGTGCAAAATGCAGGTATTCTGCAAGTTTAGTTTTTGATGTGTGTGATGCAAATACAGTATATTGTATCTTTTTGCGCGCATATTCACATCACATGACGTCATGTAATTTATGGTCACCTCATGTCACAGAACATGCTACTGCACATACTGCATGCACATGTTATATAATGTGGCTTCACACCAGTCCTCCTCTTTGGCTCATATCCCATCCCATTCATTCCAGAGGTTAAGCCCTGTGCCGTGGCAGCGCGATAAGAGAGCAAACCACATTCACAGATGGATAGCCGCGGTCGGCTAGCTTGCGCGCCGCTTTCTTGGCGAAGCAACCGTGAGGTCTGCATCGATCGTGTCTTTCGTGCCTCCCCAAGATTGATCTGGAGCTCCACAGCCCCGTACTTCCATAGATGAATGATTGCTTCATGTCCCGCCAACTGGCACAAGGCGGGTTGAGCTGAAGGTCACTGCAGTTCGTTCTCCAGCTCTGAAACCGGCCGGTCAGAGACGGCCGAATCAGGAGATCTTGTGTCTACTTCTTTTAAAGCTGCACAAAAGAGCTATTTGACCAGACTAGCTAGACACAGTCCCGTGTGCCTGGCATAGATAGGGCAGTGACACAACACACACACACACACACAGTGTACAGTCAGCGTATGACCAGCGCAGTTGACTGTATGGTAATGGGGAGGGGGGCTGGGGGAGGCGGGGGTACAGATTGCCTTGTAACCCCCAGGCATATGGCAGACCCATCCCCCAATGCCCCCCCACCTCTCGAGCTGATTGGGAACTAATGAATCACTGGCTTGGCACTCTACACATCCCATGTGATGGCTGGTGTCATTGATGCATTGAAGATACCCCCGGTCCCCTGAAGTGGGGATCGGGGCAGCGCAGACTGTTCCAGATGAGTGGTGGGTGATGGGGGGAGGGGGGGTAGACGCACGCCCGACAGATGTTACCGGCCTCGGCGCCTGGTTCTTGCACTACAGCGATCCCCGTCCTCCAATAGCAGTTGAGCAAGTTTGGATCAACTGTCGGTTTTCCGGTTACAGCCTCCTATGCTGTTTTCTCCAACCTAGTTACAGTATGGGGGGCGGAGCTTGGGATCGGACTATTGTGTTACCTGTTGGCCCTGTTTGACTGTGGGCATGGCGTCTTGGCTCGTTGTCATGTCGACAGGGTCCGGCAAAAGTGCAGTGATGTTAACCCGCATTAAAGGTGGAGTCAGAAATGACGGAGAAAGCCTGTTGATATTTGACCTCGATCAAAACAAATGACACCTCTCCCCTCAATGCCACAGGGTGCTCCCTCAGAAGATCCGCCCCCCACCATTTAAAAATGCATTGCCAAGGCTAAGGTGTTGTATGGTGTGGTCTGCACCACTTTGTTTGTGCTCCCCTTTGCAGAGCCAGGGCTGTGTGGAAACACCAGATCATTGTTTTCAGCACACAGAATGGACAACTATGGGACAGCGAGGCGATATCAGCTGAATTTAGCAAAAAAGTATTATCTTATAATCGCTGACTACACCTTTAACAGGGAGAGAAGTAAGTACGTTTATTTAAAAGTATGTTTATTTAAATAGCGCTTTTCACAGATATAGAATCACAACGTGCTTTACATTAAAATACCAACATGGTAAATAGAAACACATCAACTGCTGTCAATGGCACACTGCAGTGTTGCGTTCACATTATGGTGGCGTGAATATTAGTGAAATGCACCTTCATTGGTCCTAATTTAATTTAACTTGACGCTTTATGTTCTCCAGCTAAATTAAATGTATTACATCACGAGGTATGTTAGAATTACTTTAATTCATTTGTGCAATATCCACGGGAGACTAAAATACCATTCACGCAATAAACCTTTGTAAATTATACAAATCATAGCCTATAGTGCAGCTGCTCACATAATTATATAACCACATTACTGTAAACAAACTCAACTACATATTATGAGCATTTATTGCATGAGGGTGGTACAGTCCTTTATGCTTGCCTATTTTATTACAGACATATGGAGTAGATCAGAGGTCTTCAACAGGGGGTCTGGGACCCCTAGGGGGTCCTCAGAGATACTGCAGGGGGTCTTCCAAATTATTTTAGCCCAAATGTATTTTCCTCCAAATATTAAAATATCTGAAAATATACATTAACATAAATACAACCTGTGCTATAAATATATAAATCTGTCAATAATTATTGTAAAGGCTTATTTCGTTGCCTGCTTTTATACACGGCACTATAGCGCTACACATTATTATTGGCCCGGCAACTAAATATTTTATACCATAGTTTCTATCAGCTAAGGGGTCCTTGGACTGAAAAACGAAGACCTCTGGAGTATGAAATGTCATGCTGTCCTGAGATTAATGGTGGGAGGACTCCCCATAAGAGACCAGTGTCGGTCCATCAGGTGTGCGTACTGTAAATCATTGCCTATATATATATATATATATATATATACACATATCCAAATAAGTATTTTTCTCACAGCAGCCAGAATACAATGCAATGCACTGGAGTGGTGTGGAAAATCCGAAGATTCATTGTACGAACAACAGCTTCTTCTGCCAAAAAGAGCATTGTGGGGTGCATGCTCCCGAGGAAAGCATTTCTCAGCTTTCAGAAAGGCCTCTGACACATATCAATACCGCAAAATCCTTCTATTATGTTTGGATGCACCTGTCCGTGGGGTTAATCTGCCAACTGCATTATTTAACTACCCACAATGCACTGCTACAGTATCTGCTCAATCTCCTCTATTGTTCGGCTTGTGCTGCCTCGATCACCTCTGACCCGTCTCGCCACGGGCAACGTCTCCATTAATGATCAGCTGGATCTGATAAGGCCGTGGAAAGAAGCAAAATGAGGGCTAATCACCTAATTGGTGAGCTCGCTGAATTAAGTTGTTATTTAAGATTTAGGGCAGTGCAGCAAGCACAGCTTGAGCAGTGCATCATTGAAACCTCGTGTTTACCCTTATTCTTAACACCCAGCACCTTGGGGTACACGGATGTCTTGTGGGAGGTCATGTTGCGGTAGCGCTACTGCAACTCAAGACCAAACAACTGATGCAAAGGTGCGCCAGGCTTTGAGTGGAAATGAAATATGGCATCACTGGGGAAAGTGTAAACAATGTAAAGCTTTCAAGGCGAGTCCAACATGCCAACTGTCAAAAGACAGTGATTTTGCCTTCTTTCTATCGTAGATAGAACATCCAACACACTTTCTCAAATGTACTATAGTAATTGTGAAACGGGCTACAATAAGTCTTAATAGGATAATATGGCTTCCACAGCACTCGGTTATACGGTCAGGGGCTAAATTAAGTATCTGGATTCCACCAGTTGGGCTAACAAAGCGTTCTTAACCAGAGACACATTGCTCATAAGTGTCCACCAGCATCTTAAACCCAGTCCACAATAACACGTTATATAACCAATAATAAACATAGAAATACATACAGTATGGTGGGAACGGTAAGAGGTGGTAGAACGTGGTAGAACAGGTGTGTGTGTGTGCATGTGTGTGTGTTTGTATGTAGCCTATATCCCACGTGTCCTATAGCCTACTCCGTTTCACAACGTAGTGGCTGGTATCAGGACTCCCAGAGAAAGGGGATTCATGTAGGCTGTTTAGAAGATGCTTGTCAACTTTGGCATCAGTGTCACAGATGCTGTTGCTGACCTTTGTCTCTGTTTATCTCTGTTTAGCCGAGCAGTCACAACAAAAACAGGGCCCCAGCTCTGCTCACGCCAAAGGCACACATATCCACCTCGTTGTTATTTTACATGGTTACATTAGGTTGGCACATATCCCAGATCATCACATAAAACTAAACACGTTTTATGACCACTGTCCACTGCACTGTGATTACTGGGTTTTTAGACATCACGTCGGCCGATTTAACATCCAAAGCCGTTTCCCAACCAGGCCATGATGCAGCCTTAACTGACCATTGGAGAAAAAAGCATATAATAAAAAAAAAAACATTGAGCGTTTGGCTTAACATTTTGTTTTGATACGCAGCTAATGTATTCATATGATGCTTTACGCATGACTCTGCAATGTTTTATAATAAGAGATCTCTGTAACTTAATAAGGCAACCCCACGACTTCTTCGTCGATAAGGCCTATATACCTCTGCTGATTTCGTTAAACATCATTTGTTAAAACAGTCATTGGGATATAACAGACATTCTCATTAGGATAATTAAAATCAGCACGTTTCAACCGCGCACTATAGGACGATGCACTGCAGCAATCCATTAAGTTGAACCTCGTTCAGACAATTCACAGATATTGCCTATTCACTGCGTTCTGGCTGACTTCGCCGAAGCACAACCCATCGCTGCGCTGCGCGCTGCCATCCATCCATCCACAGGTACTCAAGCCATCGCTGCCGGTTGGTCCCTTAATTCCCTGGTGAACATTTTGTAGTTATTTCTCCACCGGCTTCTGTAGACAAATTACGACATCCCGACAGTCCGTCTTGCTCAAAGTCCATATAATGACCACGCGTATTTTGCGCGATGACTTGGACTATCTTTTGCAGCAGGGCAGGCTTTTGCTTCATTATTTGAATATTAGTGGGGCAGATGTGGTCGAAACAGCTTGTGAAGGTAGGCTACTCATAAAATGACAGCTTCTAAGGCAGAATCAAGAGCTAATCTTTCATAATGGACATTTATGTTATCTCCTTTAAACGCAAATGACTGGTTTGCGCGCAAAGCAACGTGCATCTGCATCTTACAGTATTTGACAATACCGGCGTTTGCATTTATAACAAGTGCTCATTCGATTAATCCGAATATCAATCGCTGATTTGCAGAGGTACATTTTGTCAAATGTTTATTTTCTTATTATATTCGTTTGTGTGTATGCGTGATGTCAGTCGTCCAGCGGTAGCAGCACCATTTACATTCAGCATCTTAACGCATTCTATCCATAAATCTTGGGCATGCCGTCTACGTGAGCTGCTTTGCATCCCTGGTAAGCAGGCTCTCCTAACACTAGACGGGATCACGGTTTTGCATTTGTTCTGAACTGAGATGGCACTCACCGTTTTCCACGAACACTCCTCTCAACTGTCCCATTTACGCGTTTTTCTTTAAAGCATATGTGTCCCCTTCATCTGAGTGATTCGTTTTCAAATGAGGAGGAAAGAAGAGAAGAAAATTAATGTATTAATTCCATTAGTCGGGACACGAGGGTGGTGAAACCACGTCGCCTTGCTTCTAAACGTTATAATTTCTTCCCACAATTTCAGATTCCCATAAAAGCTGTTTTTTTTCTTTCCCGTCACCGACCGAAGTTGCCTAGTTACCCCCCTCCTGTCCTGGTTCTAATTCAAGGTGGCTAGAGCAAGCTACATGCGAAGCGGCCAATCGCAGAGGCAGCCGGGGAGATTAACTATTTCTTGGCTCCCACTATTCTTGTTTCACGCGAAAATGAGGAGAGTGGGCGGGGAAGAGTGGACCCCCGATGACAGAGTTGAGAGAAAATTAAAATGCACAGAGAATAATGGAGAGAGAGAGAGAGAGAGAGAGAAAGGGGGGGGGGGTGGAGAAGAGGGGTGGGGTGGGCCCGTTAGAAGCAGAATTGGTTGAGAGGGGGTGAAGAGGAGGGGATTAAAAAATGTTGGGGGGAAAAAATGAAACGAAACAACACAAAAAGTGTGTGTGTGGGGGGGGGGGGGTCATTTCACACGACAAAAGAGAGCAGTTATGCTCTGAGCAGGTGAAACTACATACAACATACTCCTCCCACTTTTATTTTCTTTCTGTTATCACTGGTTCTATCTTTCCCCCCCCCTTCTAATCCAACTCCCCCACACACACACACACACACACACATTCTCCATTGATGGGTGCCCCCTCTTTTAAGAGCGGGGGCCCGTCTTATTTAGAAAAATAATTCCAAACCCCGATCCATCAGGGGTAATTGATTGTCGCTCCTGTGCCCAGCCATCCATCACAGGGCTATAGGCTAATAGGCTAGCCCGCCATTCCCAGTCTCCCGCTCCCGCTCCAGTGGGACCCACCACCTCCACAGCCCCTATCGATTTCATCCGCCCTCCGATCCGGGGTGAAAGTTTACGAAGGAGCGCACCCCCCCTTTCCCACCACAACCTTCATGCTGTGCTGGTGTGTGTGTGTGTGTGTGTGTGTGGAGGTGACTTCACAACATCCATGCGTTTCAGTCCAGCGTGGAATCGGTTTGTGATTACGGAACAGTTTGGGGGGGTGGGGGGGGGCAGCCCACGGGGAGCGGGGAGAGGTCGGGGTGCAATACCAGCACGGGACCAACCGTTGTCTGGTCGTTGCTGTGACAACGTGATGCTGTGTCACCTCCCATATGGAACACTAGTGTCTACAACAGGTAACAGGTTTGTTAGTTTCAGCGATGATAGGCTTCCATCTGTCTGTCTGTCTGCCTGCCTATCTGTCTGTCTGTCTGTCTGTATCTCTGTCTGTCTGCCTGCCTGTCTGTCTGTCTGTCTGCCTGTCAGTCTGTCATGTTTATCTAGGCTTTCTATGGAAAAACTCAAATATATTGCAGCCAGTGTGTGTGTGTGTGTACGTGTGTGTGTGTGTGTGTGTGACATACCATATGTACACAACCAGGCCTGTTCCCTCACAGAGATCACAAATGGAAATCCCCAGTGTGTGTTTGTGAAGACACACACACACACACACACACACCCACACACACACCCACACACACACACACACACACAGTACAGTGGGTGGTTGATTGACAAGTGTTGTGGCTCTTGGCTTCGACAGCCTAATCCCTCTCCACTCACAGATGGACGCTTTCCTTCATGTCTGGTGTCATCACACACACACACACACACGCACACACACACACACACGCACACCATGCACTTTGTTTACTTTGAGGCTGCTGTTTGATTTCAAATCATATGTGTTGCCCCCCCACCCCCCACCCCCAACCCCCCGACCTAACCAGGTCCTGTGGCAACCCCGTCCTGTACCAATGCACTCACACACACACACACACACACACGCCAAGAACACAAACACACAAACACACTACTCTGTCTATTAAAACACAAAGGGGGTCAGTGTCAACAGAACCAGGCAGCTGGGCTCTGTGAGGCGGGCGTTAATCCTTATTTTCAGAGCTCGCAGACAAAAGAGGCCTTGGACACAAAATGGAGGACTGAGGCTTCAAGCCATTTCTGCTCCGCTTGGCCTATTCAACCAACCGCCCGTCGGCCTGTACCGCACCAACTCAGACCAACGCGCCGCGCTATTAGCTAGCTGCAGTAGCCTATATCTGCCACTGTGTTTATTATTAGCATGAACCAAAGTTTGTGCAGATTAGATTTCATTTTCCCTCCCATATAATCGTATTCCACAAAGGCTTTGATTTACATGTAGACGGAGCAGCATTGATAGGTGCAAGGGAATCGTCCCGCAATAACGAGGTACTGCGAAAAGACGCAGTGCGAGTCAGATCCCCAAAGCAGACAAAACAGTTAACATAGACAAAGTGTGCCGCGGGCCCACGTTGGCTGTTAATCCACGTTCAAACCACAGATTAGGGCCGCTAACATTCCCCCTACTACGCCGGGGGCCAATGATTAGGCATCTCCTTGAAGAGAAATTGTGAAAGCTTTGGGGGACCTTAAAACGCACAAGAAGTGTTTTAAATACGGGAGAAGTAATGAAATGTGTGTACCCTACCGATTTGCCTGTTCAGGCCCTCTCTATGGCGATATACTATAAACATCCGTGGCTTTCTGTTTAGGGCACTGCTGACAGCTAATATGGATCATTCTCATGTTCTTGTGACCGACAGTGAGTACGTTATTAGGCCATTGATGCTTTTGCGCTCCCACTTATAGTTATATTGTATGTTGTTCCTAATCGTCAGTTTCCACGTTTGCACACAGTATGCTGTGAGAAAAAGTGGATGCCTTGGTGTTTCTTTTGTTTATATACCTGGAGAAATGCCAGAGGCTGTAGATGGCATTGAGCAAGCATCAGATGGCACTATTCAACAAATACGGGTTTAAAACGATAGAAACGATGTTGCTTCAACATATTTCCCAAAAAAATGTACTGTAGTTAGGTTTAACCTCATGCCAGAGAAACCTTACCCAGCCATTTAAATGTAAATGGTCTTAAGTAGGAAGTTGCATTGCACGGTGAGCCCAGTGTCTGAGTTTTATTATATATTGTCTTACAGTAGAGATATTGAAGGGTCTGTGCCCTTACAGATTAGTGTAAAACAGGTTCGTAGGCGGACAGGACGTATCCATTTAGTGAGGGTGTGGCTAATTGATTGACAAGGAGCAGACAATAGGCAACACTGCCTTTAACATGCAGGCCACGTTAGCCACTAGTGAAAGCGTCGACTCTAACAAACTGGAGACTCGGTGTACCGTTTTCTGAGTGTCTTTTAGTGATCCCATTGGTCTGTATGCTAATGGTCTGTTTTAATCAAGTCTAAGTCTAATTGTATTGGAGTAGCGGTCACTTAGTAAGAATGGCGAGTGTGATTAGCATTCACCGTTATGCCAATAGAGAGGCTCTGTCATTGATGAATGACAAGTGACCTATGACCCTTGTTGCTTCAGCTGCCAAAACATTCCAATTCCACAATCAGCATCAGGCCAGGTTCCTAGCATGGCTAGTACATCAAACCCTTTATGGCACAAGGCCACCACTGGGCTACATACATCAAGGGGCACAGTCCTTGAAAAGCACACAGTTCCAACCCACGGTATGTTTAATAAGTCTGTGTTTCAGGCTGCCATGGCAACACGTGTTCCCTTTTCAATGTCTGCAATTTGAGAAACAGGGTCCTTTATTTTTGCGTGTGTACTGTGAAAGCGCAACTAACAAGCATGCAAAGAAGCAACGCATTGTCTGCCTTGCACATATGCATGTCTATAATGCATCTCAAGGGCCTTTAAGGCAGTTCCAGTATGTTAAACTGTGATTCGGAGAGCGAGCTACAGGTATAATCAGCGATTGTAAGCTAATACTAATAGCTTTCTGTCAAATTCAGCTAATATTTATACTCACGGTATGCTAGCGATACCTCCTCGTGTACGCGCTGGTGTTTTTATACACAGCCCTGGCTCTGCAAATGGGAACACAAACAAACTGGTGCGGACGTCACACAACAATGTCTCAGCCTTGGCAATGTGTTTCCAGTGTGTTGGCGGCGCTTTTGAGGGAGCACCCTATAACATTGAAGGGAGAGGTCATTTTGTTTTGTTTTGGGTTTCTCCAGAAGTTAGTGGGTGTCGCTGTAACTTTGCCTGCCATCAAAGAACTGTGATGTATGCACGCGGTGCAGCGGTGCCACCAAGTCAAGGACAAACGTCGCATAATTATCCCATAAATTTAGTGATTAATTTGAATTTCCAGCTATTTGATTAAAATATGCAATTAGACAGCAGCATCATTAAAATAGAAGATGCACCCATCATGGTGAAGTCGTTTACGGAGTTTGCTCACAAAATTAAAGCATCGTCAGCATCAACCCAGCCGTATGTCTTTGAAAAGTTGAGACAGTATACATTAAAGAGTATGTTTGATACATATAAAAGAATTTCCAAAATCTTAAGAAGTATTTTACTGAAATAATGTGCACTACCGTGAGATGGCTGTTAAAATGGTTTCCTAGCAGAGAATGGGTCTCATGGGTCTCATGGGTCTCGGTGTTGGCTGAGTGCTACTGCAAGATCAGAATGAACAAAACACGTAAACACGGGGAGGTGGTCTACTCTACGCCATGTCCCATCTGCAGGCCAGGGAGGAGCAAGGCATTCAGCTGCAGCTGCAAAAAGTTCAGAGTTCACTGGTCCTTTTGCAACAAGTAGATCACCAATCCCCAACACAGTCCATATCATAGATATACATACACACACACACGCGCACACACATATATATACAGTATGTATATATGTATGTACATTATATTGGACATTATATACAGCCGCAGAAAAATTAAGAGACCACTGCACATTGTCTAAAATGTAATAGTATACAGTAAATATACTGTAAATGTAAAACATATAACATGAATAGAAATATTATAAAAATTTTAAAATACATACATTAAATAAAAATGTATAAATAGTTATCTGAAAATGCTGTAGTGGTTTCTCAATTTATTCCACCGCTGTAAATACAGTATATGCATGTGTATATATACAGTATACACATGATAATGAGTAATGATAATGACGGGGGAGCGTTGGGACAACAAATATCTGTAGGCCAGTGGGTCTCTCAGAGCCAGCCTTTCCTTACGAAAAATCTGGGACACAGCGCTGGCTAACTGCGTAAGTACCCGCCTACTTGACAAGCGAGGTGTTTTGATTGACATGCAGGTTGACCAACTACGTAACTCAATGACCAAGTCGGACGTTAAACTCTCAATGAGAAAATCTAAACAACAGGACAAGACAACAGTAATTGTGGCCATGTTTCCCTATTACTGTATATGACCATACATCTAAAAAAACAGTTCAATTTACTTGTGAAGATGACTGGTGTCCAGACTCCGCCGTAGATTAGAACAAAACCAAACGGGACCAAAGTGAAGAATGTATACCGCTGTTTTTTTGTTCTTGTTTGGACGAGAATTTCAGACACTGTATTTCGCTTATGTCTTTCATCACGCAGGCATGTGCAAATCACAGTCCTTTCACGGACCGTAATGGGAAGGGAATTCCAGCGGAATCTTTCATCACAGTGGGAAAGCTCAACCTCGACAGTAGAGATCACCGGAACTGTAAACTGAATTGTTGGAATTGATTTATCTCCCAAGCAGTTCAGAGAAACTGGAAAAATGAGGACGAGAGGGAAATTTGTCAGAATCTCCCTTTAATCTGCTCCACAAGCACGTCAGTATTTGTCAGTTCAATGTAGACAAACGACTATTTTATAACCTTTACTTAGTGCTCATTTAAATATGGTTCTTCTAAAATGTCTCTCACAAGAATAAATAATGTGACTCAATAATAATTATGCCAGACCTCTGTTGACATATTTCGTACAGCCTTGCTTTAATAGCGACTTTCCAAAGTAAGGGTTAGCGTTAAAATCTTTTTTTTTTTTACAATTTATTTGACTGCCAAGATATAGCCTACTGTACAAACACAAACATATTTTTTCCATACTGTACTAGTACACACACACACACACACACCATGGCATCTCGCTGATTTACTGAGCACATTAAGGTCCAGCATTGGTGACTCAAGCAAGCTGTCTCCTTCAAAGCAGAAGACGATCTGGAGAGCCATTACAGATATAGCCTAATTGGATTTTAAAAAATCGTCCATCACAGAGAAAACCGAGACATAATACATTCACTGTATTTACGCTATTTGCATGGTGTGGCAGTGGTAGACATATGTAGACAATAACATGACATATACACATACACAAGCACAGACGCAGCACGCACACACACACACACGTACCCACACACGCACACACACACGCACACACACATACAAACCAATTTTTCTAACAGGACAAAGTGTCAAAATAAAAAGATGGGCTGAGAAGAACGGGCTGTTTTTTTTTACTCTACAAGACAATGTGTCGGTTGGGGGGTGGAATTGAAAACAGGAAATTGAGAAGCAGAATGTCACACCAGTAATGTCTATCACGTTATTTGTCATGTTCCTCTTTTCTAGCATGCCACATGTCATCCCATGAAGTTATTTAGTGTCGGGCTTTAAATAAACAACATTTTCCCACAAGAAAAAATGTGCCAAATAAAATTTCTGAAATTTTCCAATAAAGTGAAAGCAAAATGTACCCTGGCAGCAGAATTCAAGGTTAACTATGCTTTTGAGGAACAAGAAAATCAATTGTAGACTAAATGGCGTGTCAAGAAGGCCATTTCTGGCAGGTCACGGCGCAAATAGACGCCCTTCCATGATTTCTCCCTCTCCCTGAAAGCTTAGCGCGCCTCCACCATCGCCACCGCCGGAGTGTGTCAAACATAGAGCTGCACGCTCGCGCGAACAGCAGGCAGCGCATTGATTCTCCGTTTAAGCAGACCCAACCGCTGACTATAGCATGCCCTGACTGACCTGCCCACTTGCACATCTTCACATGCATCATCTTCACAGGCCCGTGCACACGCGGACAGATGGCTGCATCTGGCACACACATCTCGTTCTGTCTGACACGCATATTTTACCACCCGCTCGACGCCCTCATCGTATACACACACAAACACACATATATATATATTATATATATATATATATATACTGTGTATATATATAGTGTGTGTATATATATATATCACACACAGGCACAGATATACAGTTTCAAACTGTTGTTGACGCACACGCGCGCGCAGACAAACACACACACACACACACACACACACACACACACACATTGAGGAGTTCACAAAGTAGATTTTGCTCTTCAATCAAACCCTGGGTGCTTGTGTGGTCTCCTGTTGGGGACAGCGGCTAAAAGATGTGTGGTACCTGCACAACTCATACAATACAGACTGTGTTTAGTCCAATTGTGTTTGTTAGATAAAACAATATGGCAGCCAGCTCTGCTGAAACACATTCCTCTTTGCATACACACACACTACATGGTGTCAGCCAAACCTAAATAAAGGGGCGTGTGTGTTTGTCGGCATGTGTTTGTGTGTGTGTTGGCATGTGTTTGCGTGTGTGTGGTGTGTGTGTGTGTGTGTGTGTGTGTGTGTGTGTGTGTGTGTGTGGGGTTGTGTGTGGTTAGGCGTGTGTGCGTGTGTGGTTAGGTGTGTGTGCGTGTGTGGTTAGGTGTGTGTGTGGTTGTATGTGTGGTTAGGTGTGTGTGTGTGTGGTTGTGTGGTTGTGTGTGTGGTTAGGTGTGTGTGTGTGTGGTTGTGTGTGGTTAGGCGTGTGGTTGGGTGTGGTTAGGTGTATGTGTGTGTGGTTGTGTGTGGTTAGGTGTGTGTGTGTGTGTGTGTGGTTAGGTGTGTGTGTGTATGGTTGTATGTG
>JAODTR010050633.1:0-12424 GCA_025399935.1 Amblyopsis rosae
AAACATGTCTTGTTTCTTCAGACCTCAATCGTCCAATCCACCAAACAAGAGCCAGTAGCAAAGAAAAGCTGTTTGGCTTTATCAGAGATACGGCACATTTTTCCTGAGCGCAACCCACATACTCAGCTCTGCTGCTCATCCCACAAATGCATAGTCCTTACAAATGTGGCACAATTTCAAAGGGAAATAATCAGGCTTTCCAACAGTACAATATTCATTGCCAAGAAGCATTGTCACAACAAAGAAATAATCTACCAAACACAAATGTCCTTACTTTTTGTGTTATGTTTATGTGTTTCTCTGCCTAGTTCCCTCCTCCCCTCTGGAGCTGTCTGGGGGGTCCAACCGGCGGAGGAGGCTGCCGGCTCCGCCCATGAACGTATCGTTGGAGCGCAGTGAGTCCGAGGACGCGCTGGACATGGGGGACGAGGACCTGGATACAGGGGATGAGCTGGACGATAGCCTGGACGAGCTGGATGAGCCCGATGAGGCCGACTCACCGCACGGTCAGTCACACTACACCTCTGCTGTCTTTTCTATTGTTATTGTTTTGTTATTTTATTTATGAACTGATCCTTAAGATTGTAAGCGATTGTATTTATATGTGTATATTGTAATACACTTTTTTTTGTCAAATTAGCCAATTGTCTATCTCCTTGCGGTCCGCTATGGTTTTCAAAGTGGGGGTAGGGCTCCCCCAGGGGGTCGCTACTAGATACAGAGGAGTGGGTCACAAGATGATTTTCAGAAATTAAATTGTACATTTAAACATGTGTGTTAGTAGTAGTACAGGTTACACATTATTAGATGTAGGTTCTGCTACTAGCCTATAGCCTGTATTACAATACTATCAAATAACATTATGGCGCTTATGCTTCCACCACCTCTGGGGACCTCCGGGGGACGCAAGTGTCTGGCACTGTTATTTATGGGGTTACAAGCTGAAATATGTGGGAACCCCTACGCTATCTTAACTTTCTCTGTGCATTCTCTTAAGAAATAACCGCAGGTTTTAGTACAAATATAAACAAGCATTTCTCCAGAATGACGTACTATACCTTTTAATGTGAGTACAACCGGTGCACCATCAGAGCTATAATATGGGTGTGGTAGGGGCTTGTAAGGTTGTCACTGGCTACTTAGTCTCAGCCTCTTCCGTTCATTAGCACTAAGTAACAACAACAACTCTGTGCTGAACATCTGATGCATAGACCCTTGTAAGCTCCACACTGGACTCTCAGACTTCCTGGAAGTATTACTGTCGATTTCCATTGGCTGTTAGCGTTGTCACTCACAAGTATGTATATGTAATTTCCTGTGCTACGCTAGTGCACTACTTACTTACTTACTGCCTTATTTACTCATTTAAATTTAAACATTTATTTTAAGACGTAACCGTAGCCTACAAATTTTACAGATTTACAAGACATTAGTTCTCCAACGAATTCCACTTTGCAAGTTTTACATCAGACTTAATCATCGAGTTACCTGGTTTGTCGTCCTGCATGTCAATCAAAATGCCTTGGCTTGTCAAGTAGGCAGAAACTGACGCAATTAGCCAGCGCTGTGTCCCAGACTTTACGTAGGTAAAGGCTGGCTCCGCGAGACTACTTGCTACTGTATAACCCAGTGAATATTTGGCTGGGATAGATATTTGGTAGTAAATAATAGAAACACAGTTTCCTCTCAGGTTTCTGGACAGTTTGGCACCCCTGTTATAATTCTGCTCTTCTCTGTCTCTCTCTTTCCCCTAACTGCATTCTCTCTGTGTTCCTTGTATGCCGTGTCACACACGTAGGCACCTCCAAACCGTCCAATCAGGGGCCAGGTGGGGCAACAGGCGTTGTCGTCCCAGGATGCAGTGGGGATGAGGAGTGTTGTGACAGCCGGCTTTGGCGAAGTGTGGTGATTGGAGATCAGGACCATCGTATTGACATGAAGAGCATTGAGCTGTACCAAAGAGTCATTTCCCACGGAGGTACACACGTACACACACACACACACACACACACACACACACATCACGTTAAGCCTTGCTTAATAAAGAACTGTAACACTATTAAATAGCCATATGGTGCGGTAGGCAAATTCTATTTGTTAGCTAACCTCACTTCATTTGTCAGTTATTGTGTGTACGTGTGTGTGTGTGTGTACATCATACTCTGTACTGTATAGTGCTCTGATAAAAGATCTTGACAGGTTTAGCTGGGGTTCCCAGAAACAGATTGCTTTAAATGGATAAACTCCTAATTGGTTTCAGGATTAATCTGTGTTATGTGTTAGGGGTTTGTTCGCATTCATAACCATGTAAGTGAGTGAATGGAGGGGGTGCTCGGCCCCTGCAATATGCTAAATGTGCTTGGGCATGCTTGTTACTGTGACTATTACTATTATTAAACGTCTGTGTCCAAATGAAGCAAACAGCTTTACAAACCATTCTAGATATACTGTATACCAGGCCTGTTCAATTACAAATTCAGGTGGGCCAGATTTTAAGAAGAGAAGCTTTAGGTGGGCCACATATTTACGGCAATTATATACGTGAGCGTCTACGAGAGTGAGACAACGAGAGCATCCACCAGCAGCTTGGTTAATGTTCAATGTGTCAAATCAATGGCGAAGGTTTTCTATAGAATTATAGGATACCGTTAAGTCTCTCTGGCATACAGGCTTTTGCTCAACAAAATGGCGTCCAGCTCTTGTAGGTGTTCTGCAACTGGAATAACATTTGTTAGACAAAGTAAAGACAAAAACGTTGGGCACCATATTGGCACCATATTTCAGGTATTCCTAATGCTATGGGTTCAAATGTGATTAGTACCATACCCAACCCTTATCCTCACTAACAGGGAGCAATGTGCACATGTCACTTAGACTAATTTCATCACGTTGATTATTATGTCTGGACTACTACATTACATTTACAAACAGACAATGTCATGATATCTTGGCTGTAGAACAGTTAATAATAACTAATTTACAGTAATATATTGACTTGATTCATATAGTGGTTATACAGTATATTGAACTAATTTGTATAGTGGTCAAGGGTGCAATCCCCTCATGGGCCACATGGGGTCAGTCCGCCCACAGGCGCCAGTTGAATAGGCCTGCTGTATACTGTAGAATAGATAGTCTTCTGCATTAGAGGCTCCCCCCACTAATAGGAGCCTCCACCCACTGCTTGTTGGCTCCACCCACTGCTGGTTAGCCCCACCCACTGCTTGTTGGCTCCATCCACTGCTTGTTGGCCCCACCCACTGCTTGTTGGCTCCACCCACTGCATGTTGGCTCCACCTACTGCATGTTGGCTCGAGTTTTCCCATTTAAAGTTTTGTGTCTGGAGTTGTTAAAAAGTGACAACAAGGTTATAAAATATGGGGCAAAGTGATTGTAAAAAAGTGTAAGAGGAAACACATGAGTGCCTGTCTTTACAAGGTGGTCCATAAGATGAACCTTCATACGTAATGGCAGATTTGTCCAAGTTTCAACCAGTAAAAGTGTGTAGCGAACCGGCTATCGCAGTTTAGTGGGTCTGTTTGAGGTAGTGCTCCACACTGGGCTAGGAGTTGCTGTGTGGTTTAAGTCAATTTGTTTCACACCAATTAAACACAGTTGACTGTTCCCACCGACTCTGTGAGTGCTACAATTCCCCATATTCCCTGGCCTCTGCTAAATCATGTTAGAATACACAATGCACAGTGTTTGAAAACCGTACATGTATAATTAGTTATACAGATGGGTTTGGTTTTGTTGTTTGGTTTTGTTGTCTGATATATTTGATAAAATATTGTTTTTGTGCCTTTGTTTTTAGGGTACTATGATGGACACAATGCCATCATTGTGTTTGCAGCCTGTTTCTTACCGGACAGTAACTGCGACAACTACCATTATGTCATGGAAAATCTTTTTCTGTAAGTAACATGACAGTAATTTACAACCAATGTAATTTTATCCACATTGTATATTCACTGTCCAAAACCTTTCATTTTTTATTTTTTATTTTGCTTGCTTCTCTTGGAATATAGTCCTCTACTATGTTTTTAGATATATTTTCATGTAGCATGATATATTTCAGTAATTTATAAGCACTATTTACACTGCATATATTTATCTGTGTGTGTGTGTGTGTGTGTGTGTGTGTGTGTGTGCGCTTGTGTGTACGTGCATAAAGCTATGTGATCAGCACTCTGGAGCTGATGGTAACCGAGGACTACATGATCGTCTACCTGAACGGAGCCACACCTCGCAGAAGGATGCCCGGCTTCAGCTGGATGAAGAAGTGCTACCAGATGATTGACAGGAGGTAATGCATGGACATCTGTGTACACACACACACACACAATAATATTTGGCCATCTGGCAATCAGCCAATTGCAAGCAGAACTGCTGTAATATTTACAGTACTGTATGTGCTGTAAATATACAGTATTTCACTCATATGCCTACAATATAGTATTCAAACTGTCAACTTTGGGGTTATAGCGTAGATACCAATGTTAATGTAAATAGATAATATAAGGGTAATATAAGGGCACATTATCAAGATTGTAGCCTTACATGCTTAGACAGAGATGCACAGCAAATAAAAAAGTATACAACGTGAACAGGTATTGTGTACATCAACTTATTTCATTGAGCTTCGGTGAGCTCCTGCTGCCGCCGTATATGGTCTGCTCACGTGCGTTCACTTCGCGTACGAGTTTCCTTTGACAAGAAGCGATATTTTTTACGTTACAATATCAATCGGCCAAAGTGCCAGCGCGCCTGGCTCTTAAAGAGAATGGAAGATGATGACGCTAACTTTTTAAATATTATGTTAAGCCCAAAACACACCAATGTTTAATGAAGAGAGTAGGTACAAAACTTTTTAAACCTGTGTCTGGCGCTGCAACTGTTTTTTCCGCTATTAAACTAGAAAAATGGATTTTGGACAACCCTAAATACCCTTGCATCTTGCACATTAGGCCCTGTGGATAGATTGTTAAGATAGGGCCCTTGGTGATATGGTGTAGCCTACCAATAAACAATATTTAAAGGCAAACATTTCATATCATTGCCAAATCCTCAGACTTGGTTTTTTTTTTCATTACCAAAGTTGTAAAAAACGGTCATACACTTTGTTTAAACTGAACAGCATTCAGCTGACGATCCATCTTGCTGGAAATTAATCTTCTGGTGTAAATGGAAAATAGCATTCTGAAACAAGTTTGCATCAGAATGTTCGTTTTCATTTTCAAATCATTTTAAATGAACCATGGCCATACCTAAAAAAAAACTAAGTTTATTCAGCAGATGCTTTTAATCAAAGCAGGGGTAGGCATCCTGCTCATCAATTTGAACTTGTAGTCTAAGCACTAAACTATCCACCATATCAACAGAACAGATTCCCAGGGGTGTAATGTGTGGGTTGCATGTTTTGTGTCACTTCCAGTCTCTCTCTCTCTGGTATGTTTCCTTATCAAACCTGTTCCAGAGCTAGGGCAGGAATTTTGGTTTTGAATGGAAATTGGAGATGATGATGATGCTATAATTGGTTTATAATATGTTAAAGGTATAGTCAGCTATTGCAAGCTAATCTAATACACTGTCAAATTCATCAAATATCTCCTTGCATGTTGCTAGCTTACCGTTCTCTGTGCGTGTTTAAAAAATAACCCGATACTTCTACAGAGCCCTGGCTCCTTAAACAGCCACATCAACAAAGAGGCGAACACCGCTCACATAAACAAAGCTGTAGTACTACGCTTTGCTTCACAATGATTTTCAATGTGTGGAATGGCACCGCGGAGGGATATCGTTTTGATATGAGCTCGAAGTTAGCAAACACTCTAGAAATACTGAACCTGCCTTTAGGCCTAAAACATACCCATGACTCATGAAGAGAGCATGTGCCATTTTGCTGTTAAACTAGAAAAATTGGTTTGCATTTGCACTTTGTACATTAGGCCATGCATGTAGTTTCTGCTGCTCCAACACACCTGATTCAAATGAATGGGTCGTTCTCAGTCTCTGCAGAAGCCTGATAACGACCCATTCATTTGAAACAGGTGTTCAGGGAGACATCTACAACATGGCAGTGGCCCTCCAAGACCAGGATTTTCTATACCTGATCTACAGCATGCAGGACAGTAGGTCCCCAGGACCAGGGTTGGGGAGCACTGGTGCAGATTGTTATGAAAGGGCCCTTGGTGATTTGGTATAGCCAATAAATCATATTTATAGGCAAACATTTCATCATTCATTATCCTCAGCCATCAAATTCGTCACTGTTTAATCTGAACAGAATTTATCGATCACATCGATATTTGCCAAAAATTTATCTTCCAGTTTATTTAGTGTTGCATAATAGACATTTAAGAAACAATGTCCACTCAGGAAAATCATGAATAAACATTTGACATTAATATTGGACATTAAAAAATGATGTGTGGAATATTGGACTTTAAGGAAATTCTGTATACCAAAATGAATGATATGGTTTGAGCAAAATTGAAATGTGATAAACTGCATGTAAATTAGCCGAGCATAAGAAATGGTAAATAGTAATACTGAGCTAGGTTGCATATCGATGTGTGTTGAATTGCACATGTTCTGAGTGTTAAACCGCAAGATGTCAGCTAGAGGTCGAGACTGGTTATTTGCTAAGATGTGATAATGGGTGAGATGGAAAATGCTAGTTGATGGAAAATGTTATTAACATGAAATACGTAACAAGATGTTCTTCTAGGGCTACCAAGATAAACGTACCAGGATGTTCTTCTAGGGTTACCAAGATAAATGTACCAGGATGTTGTTCTAGGGCTACCAAGATAAACGTACCAGGATGTTCTTCTAGGGCTACCAAGATAAACGTAACAGGATGTTCTTCTAAGGCTACCAAGATAAATGTAAAAGGATGTTCTTCTAAGTCTACCAAGATAAACGTAACAGAATGTTCTTCTGGGGCTACCAAGATAAACGTAACAGGATGTTCTTCTGGGGCTACCAAGATAAGAGTGGCTGTAGGACGGGACTTTGTAAACATGATGTGAAACAAGACTTTAGGCAGCTCTTTTATCTTGACAGATTGTTGAGTGTAGCTTTATTGAACCTCTGATAGAGAAAAAGTGACAGCTTTAATATTTAGCAATAGCAAATTATATTGATATTTAGTAGCTTCTTTTAAAGAACTAAACTCAAATTTTTATATTTTATTTTTAAATAAATTCCATTTATTGATTGAGTTATTTTTAACTTAATTTTTAATCTCTGCACCAACTTTGTCGACGGGTGAAGACCCCTGGTGAGAGAAAAGGAATAAGAAAGGTTTTTTAGAAATTCCTCTTTTAATTGTTTTCAATACTTTAAATTTTAGAGACGTCTACAATTCGGTAAGCACTGGTGTAAGACCAAGCCTGGAGAAAGAAATTTCCGATTGCCGTAGGAAAACCTCCGAACGCGCGGGCATCTTTCTCAACAAGTATGCTTTCAGGAAAGCTGTATGAAATCTAAGTTGAGTCTAAGCACTAAACTATTCACCATATCATCAGAACAGATTCTCAGGGGTGTTATGTGTCACAGCTGCTGTCTCTCTTTGTCTCTGTCTGTCTGTCTGTTTGTTTGTTGTGTGTATGTGTGTGTGTGTGTTTCTCTCTCTCTCTCTCATGTCTCTCTTTGTCTCTGTCTGTCTGTCTGTCTGTTTGTCGTGTGTGTGTTTCTCTATCTCTCTCTCTCATGTCTCTCTTGTGTCTCTGTCTCTCCCACTTCCTGGTATGTTGGTATGGGGGCAGGATTGATGCAGCTTGGCTCCACCCGACTATTGCTCTCAGCTCAATTTATTTAGCTGAGATTAGCCTGGATACCCTGCTCGCATTAGCGTCCGCACAGCCACCCTGCTGGCGGACCAATCAGCGTGGGTTAGAGAGTTGAAGTCAAGGGGGTTTCTAAATGGTGGTAGAGCTAGATGAGGCGATCAAAACAATTGTAGCAACGCTGATTGGTTCAGCACTGTCCAATAGTTTCAGAATTAATCAGAGGTCTACGCCCAGTAGGAGGAAACGACTGCAAACACTTCCCAATGGAGCGTTGTTACACCAGGTAGGGTTGATGAGCCTGTATTGTTAAACAATCCCTGTGTGAGCGCAGATGCCATGCAGGGCAGTCAGCTATACTTATGTGGACCATGTCCAGTGTGGAGGGAGAGGACCAGTGAGAGGCCAGGCTAGCTGGCATAAGGAATGAAATCTTATCGAACACCACTATTCCATTCTTTGGATGTTATTTTAAACGTCAACGTGCAATCATTATTTACGTTTTAAGTAAATAAATAAAATAGACCTTTTAAATGTGGATATGGATATTGTTTGACGAAAATTTAAGATAACATTGGCAAGAATCTACACTATCACAGCATACAGTGACAAATCTGAAACGTTATTGACAGCCTACCTGCAAGTTGACATCTTCAAATGGCAAAACCGTAACGACGCAGCTTATCCTTAATAATTCAGTAAATAAATACTACATTAAATGGTTGGTCTGTTGCTGAATTTGATGCCATCATGTCAACTGTTGAACGGGAGATCAATACACTAAGTAAATGGGGAGTTATTTTTAATTAGGTTAAACTAGCATGGCATTAGCCTATTGGCGCATTATTGGCTGCTGAAGGTGTTGCAGTCATGCCCAAAAGTGATTGTCCAATAAAAAGTGATGAAACCGTATGAAAAGATGCATTTAATGGTTATATTCACACATTTTAAACTGGTAAAAATGAATTGATCAATTCTAATCTAGGACACAGAGCAGAAATAATTCATAAACTGCCTACCACTGACATAAAGGTAGGATTAGGCCTATATTTGCATATTTGGACTGTTTCAGCCATATAAAAGCAGCTGCAGATGCGGACGACAATCACTTTTTATCGGACAACCACTTTTGGGCATGACACCGGCTACTACCGTACTAGGATACTCCCGTGTGATGCTCGCAGGGGCAGTCAACGAAGCCGCGCGCAAGCTACACATTTTAACTGTGGATGGATGGATGTTGTTGTTTTTGACTAAACAAATTTAGAATGAACAATTGGGTTATTATAATTACTAATTAAACCACAATAGCCTACTTTTCGAACAAAACCTGATAGTAAGGCTAAGACACAAATGCATTTCTGCATTTTATTTCTGGGAGTGCCAGCTGCCTCTTTAGGTGACACAGGCACAACAGTGGCTACGCCAGTGATGTCGTGGTTTTGTTGGGCTCTTTGAATATGTATTTCTTGTCATGTTGCTGGTTTTGTTTCCAGTTCCTCTGGTTTGCTTTGCTTCAGTGCTGGCTTTCTGTTTCCCCGGTTGTATTGTCATCAATCTGGAACTGTTGGATTTTCCTTGCAATTCCAGTCCCTTATGCCAGTGTTTCCTGAGGCCTATTTCATAAAAGCCTACTAACAAAAGCGGGGATCAAAGCCTGTTTTGAATGAACATAACAAATCAGTTGATGTTTAAAGTGTCCATAAAGCTCAATTCAAGTTCACACAATCAGACTAATTTGAGACAGGTTCAGATGGTCAATGAGCAGCCCTGAGAGGACATAGATATAGATATAGATCGATAATCAGAATAACAAAAAAAACTTGTTTTACGATTTGCGATTGTTTATGGGAAGCACAACTGCACATATATTCTGTCTCCGTAAAGCACTATTACTTCAACTACAATTCTGTATGAAAAGTGCTATATAAATAAAGATTATTATTAGTATTATTACGATATCCTGAGTAAACCATTATTGCCCCATCATCATAACATTTTTTAAATTTTTATGGGTATTTCTTGTTCCTGTAGGTTGAAGAAAAACCTCAAGTTGTTCATTATCGTCCATCCTTCTTGGTTCATACGAGCCGTCCTCGGACTCGCCAGGCCCTTCATAAGGTCTTATAAACACAGCATTTTTACATATTTGTTTACCTATTGACTTATTTAAGTGCAACTGTTGAGGAAAAAGTGTGTTTTGAAGTGGTTGATTCATACTTTAATAACACTCATAGAGGTTTAAGATAAACGGGGTGCACGAACACAATTTATTTAAAGGTGAATAGTAGTATGAGTATTATTTCTGTCTTTTTAAACTAACGGCACCCTTTTGCTTGTGTTTGTCCCTGTCCCTTGCTGTCACCTCCTCAGCTCAAAGTTCAACAGTAAGATAAAGTATGTGCACAGTCTGGCAGAGCTACAAGGAATGATCCCTATGGAGTACATTCACATCCCACCCAGCATTATCAGGTAAGCCATGTCTTTATTAGGTCAGACAGATTTGTTTACAAATGGGCTGAGGACTTTGTGGGTTACATTACTGTGGTTATTGAAAAGGTGTCTGGCTTAAACAAAGTGAAAGGAAAAAAAAATACAAATTATTATACACATTAAAAGGATAAGAATAATGGAAAGGAAAAGGGGGGGGGGTTCTCTCTCGCTCTCGCTCTCTCTTATTTGATGCTTTTCTCATTTAATCTTTATCATTGTCAGGTGAGACTGTGAAGTTAGTAATATGCTTTAAAAGGTAGTGTCAAGTCTTATGAAAGGAGCACAAGACATCTTTTAAATGCAAATTACAACTTGTATTATGCAGTGAAAAATGTCTTCACCTGTTATGTTACAGGGCGTAGTCACACTTGGCCCAGTTAAACCTTGCCCGAGCTCGTTTGACCCCAAAGTCCAGTTCGTTTGACTAATGTGATCGCTCTGTACCATGCCCGGGCTCCGTACTGTGCTTAACCGTGCCGTGGCCCACTTGAAAGAGGTGGGCCAGGGAGTGGTTTGGTTGGACTCGGACGCGGTACGCATCAGCGTGATCGCAAACGTGCCCAAGGACGGAGCTGAAGTCATCGACGCAACAGTTGTTTCATTACAAACAGCATGGCAGCAAAGGGAACACTTTGGTCTACGGCAGAAGTGCAATGTTTATTGGAAATTAGACGAGAGTATTCAGGAGCAACTGGTTACAACACACAAGGACTATCTACTTACTCGTGGGTATCAAAGAACCACGTGAGCAGTGTCGGCAAAAGCTGGAAAAACTGTGCTCAGTATCTGAAGGTGTGGGATGCAAGGACATATTCCAGTGGAACGAATATGTGGACAAAATAATTGGCCTGAAACCAAGTAGCCAACCTAATGTTTTGGAGTAAGCGTGCCCTGGCCCTGAACGTTAACTGCAGTGTGAGTGCAGGCCAGCGGGGGGAGTGGGGAGGAGGGACAATCATGCTCGGGCACGGTTCAAGGCAACTGGGCCAAGTGTGAGTACGCCCTTAGTTGCAGCGTGTATCCATTTAAGATGGACGGCTTGTCATGCTAATAAAGTAGTGAAGGCAATTACATGCCGTACTATAGTGGACACATTTGCTCTCAGGGTACTTAGTGAACTTACCTTGTGAATGTTGTGAGTGTCGAATATCTTGGACCGGAGGTCTGTCATTGTCCGACATATCCAGAACGTGTGTATGTGAATGTTTACATCTAGTATGTATTTCGGCATTCGAAAATAATATCTCTATAGAGCACCTTGCACTGCAATACGATGGTGCTCCACTGGTAAGCCTCCCAAATATGGTGCCTACTGATGTCTGAGAGGCCATTACAAGTCTGATATCAATACTTTTTAAAAATGAATATCCATCAGACGCCAGTAAAATTTGGTGACCAAATGAAATGCCCTGGTCAGTAGGTCTGCGGAAAATACTTATTCTTGCATACATTGTACATCCCTAACCTAGCCACAGTATGTAGGCTATGAACCAAGCAGGAACCTCCGGTGCTGACAAATGCGCAAGTTCCAAAATATGCAGTTCCTGAAATGGCCATTTGAGGCAGGCTGCAAAAGGGAGTCAATCCCCTTTTCCAGCCTGGTTCAAAAAATGATAGTCTTTCCGTTCATGACAACTGTACGGGGGTGACATTTCTTTCTAACTCACCAGTTAAAAATAGACATATGTATCCCTTTATAATGGATACCGTATGGGGGTTGTTACAGGCTGAGTCAGGTACTGCAAATGTGGCGATGGTCAGAGACAGCACAGCTCGATGTTCAAACCCGCTCCTGAGAAAACCTATGGGCGATGTCACAGAGGGTGTGTCCATTTATATATACAGTTTATAGTGTGATTGCACTCCACACAATATTGTTACACATAGCCCTGTGGAAAATCACCACCTGACAAGGTAGGTCATTTGTGTGTCAGCCATGTTTGGAAAGCCGCTTTAGACACACTCAATCCTGTCTCACTCTCCTTCAAGGTATGAAGAAGGGAGGGGTTTACACTAAGTTGCTTGCATGAGGTAATTCCCGTCGGCCAATTGCTCACGTGTCATCCTATCCCAATGCTTTGACTTATTGACCTTGAATGTCTCCCTTCCCAGCCTTCATTTCCATGCCGGGGGGGGGG
>JAODTR010050644.1:0-15000 GCA_025399935.1 Amblyopsis rosae
CTCTCTCTCTCTCTCTCTCTCTCTCTCTCTCTCTCTCTCTCTCTCACACACACACACACACACACACACACACACAATGTAATATGGTGCAGACTTGGAACTATTTCATTGTTTATTGTAATTTTTCATAATCTTCATCATTTCAAAATTTACGTGAGTAATCAAATGACCAATGATTGCTGCATGATTTGATTATTGGTTCATCCTGACAGTTTCAAATGTGTTTTCATTGTAGATGAATATCTCTATTTTTTTTTTATTTCTGTTATGTAATATAAAGAAATATATTATTTCCCTCTTCGAGAGTATTTTTGCCATTACCTCTCTATACTATATGTTACATTTGTATTGCTGCTTCGTGAGTAAGCAGTTGTATGATCAGATAGGAGGCTGTCACTTGAGATTACATCTATACAAACACTTCAGAGAGGGAACTAAATGTCACAAGCATTATGTTGACTGTAGCGGTGATAAATAATGTGTGCAAAAGCCACCCCACAGATATGCATTTTGACTATCTTTGGCCTTCTGTTCTAGTAGAATTAGAAGCATTAATCATCTTAGGATGTTATGTCTTTTCATTAACCGAACATTCAGAAAAGTGCCCATGCATCTGAGTAAGGGATAAACACAGTCCACTGTGTCTGTTTTGTGTGTGTATTAAAACAGTGAGAGCGAATAACAGATACAGGTGACACACACACACAATGTCACACACATAATGTGTGCGAGAGCACGCGTGCACACACAGGGTTGTGCAAAGCTGTGGCGTATCTGTGTGTGATCACAGTTTTAGCTCGCTGAATAATTCAGCTGCACCCCCTCCCCTCACCCCCTCATGCTAACGCTAACGCTAACGCTAACACTAACGGAGGGGAGCCATTAAAGATCCATGAGGAGGTCATTACAGGTCCCTGCCTCCTCCCACCTCCACCCCCTGCACACTCCAATTCCCTGAGGCAACGCCCTCTCTAAACAGCGGGGGCCGATACCTCCACATGAGCTCACCCTCCGCGCAGAAGCTGCCAGCGGGGTTGGGGGTCACAGGTTAGGCAAGCAGAGGCGTGACCCGCGGCGCTAAAGCACTTGTAACATTTTAAAACACTTTGGAGAGTTAAACAGAAGGAGCTCTGCAGTGGACCACACATGGGCTCATTGCCTGATACTTTTTATACTTTTTACCTTTCTCTGCCCACCTCCGCTCTCTCTTGCTCTCCCCCCCCCCCCTCTCTCTCGTTGGTGTGGTGATGAACTGTTGCTTCCTTCCTTTGCATACGTTGCTTAATTTCCCACTCTTTCACTTTTATTTGTTTTTTTGCTGAGGCCAGTGCTAATCATCATCGTAATTGCACGCTTTAGACTGCTGTTTGGATATAGTCAGTACAGCTCAGTAGAGAGACTGTGTTAGAGATTCGATTAGGTTGCATCTGTTCTAATCTGGCAATGCAATACTGCATTTTTATTATCTAACAATGTTTATACTGTTTATAGTTAGGTTGGTACCATCTTGGCCAGTCTAATGTATGTTGGTCAAAACCTATGAAATACTTCTTCTGTGGGAAATGGGGGGGGGGAAGGGGGGGCTGAGAACCACTGCAGCACAGCACTCAAAAATCCATATAAATCCATATACATGTTTGCGACCCGTTCACTAAAAGCTGTGCGTCCACAGTGGGCTCCACTGTGGAGCAGACCCATGCGGAGCATGATAAGCATCGTTTCACATGTCCATTCCTTCTCCTCCGCTCCCCGCATTCCCAAGAGGACCCGTCGAGTGTTACTGTGTCATGTGAAACCATCTCAGTACATCCAGGGCATCCAGCACACTGCCAGTCAGCAATTAACTCACATTGGAGGTCTCCCCCACCCCCGACAAGCTAATCCAATCAAGCGGGGCTATCACTGGCTGGATTGTCTCTGGCCTGCAGCGCTCAGTGCCATACTGTGAGGCCTTTCTGCGTCTGAAACACATCCACAACAGATTCAATTTACCTCAGCTATAATCAGGTTGGCTTGAAAAGTGGACTTTTCTATAGACCTAGAGGTGATCCTGTACAGCCACTTTGCACTCTTTACTGTGTGAAAGTTTGAGGCTAAGAGTAAACATATAGTTTGCAATATGAAAATACTGACGGTACCAACATTCTCGTCAAAGAAGCCTTCAACATCCTACATAGCAAGCAGTGCAAAGTGACTGTGTCGGTTGTACTGAGGACAATATCAGCCCATACCTTACCATAATAAAGTTGTACTACATGGCTTTAATAAAGGACAGTGGTAATATTTAGGAACTGTGAATGGTCAATTAAAAAGGTTTCAATTTCAGTTTCAATGGAAGCAAATGCTGCCTGACAAGGTAATATCTCTAATGACTTCCCCATTTCCTGTCGTGCTATGTAGCGTAGAAACCTTATTTTTGGGGTTAATCAGGGTTGGGTAGGTTACTGTACATACATGTAATCCGTTACAGTTACTAGTTACCAGACTAAAATCGTATCTAATCAGTAATATAATGTTTTGGATTACTGAAATTTTGTAAAATAATCTGATTACTTCCCATTACTTTTAGATTACTTAACGCCTAAATATTGTTCTTTGAAATGCCATCCAAAGCAATTTACTGCTTTGGTGAGCCAAATCTTTCTATTTTTGTGATTGTTTATGTTGTTCAAGGGATCAGATTAAAGTAGGACTTCATTTCAATTATTGATTGACATTAATGAAAGGATATTAAGAGAACAGCTGATTGTTTAAAGCATTTTTATTTTGCAAACTTCCCTTTTAAATTTGAAAGTAGTCCTTGAAGTAATCATCTAATTTAAAAGAAAATACCTGGAATCTGATTCCATTATTTTATCTGGTAACTGTATTGGATTACAGTTAATGTTTTTTTTTGTAATTCGTAAAAATCAAGGAACATTTCTAAGTGAGGGCTGGGGGAGGGGGTCACGAGGTCAGCAAGCCACCAGTGTGTCAACTGTCACATGACGCTGGATAGATCATATTTTTACCACCCGGATGTGGAGGTGCATAAGTGTTGGGGGCTGCCATGTGTGGAGTGTGTGGTCAGTGGGCCGGTCAGTGGTGGGTCTAGAGTGTTCTGGGTCCAGCCACGGAGCTCTCAGGCACCAATGGCAGCCCCGAGCACTGATAGACAGTGGGCATTATCATTTGTTAAGTGCCCCCTTTGCCTCTGGTCAGAAACACTTAACATGTCCTGTGGTCACTAAATGCTGCCGGACTGCCGGTAGCAAGGTAAAATATTCATTGTTGCGGAGTGATGGTTTTCCTCCACCGACCCTAAAAGCCTGCCTTGGTTTTGTGTTTTTAACCAGGGTCCTAAAACCAGGCCATACAGGGGTGGCATTTTACTGGACCGTGTAATGGACCTCGGTAGCCCCCGCTAATCGTACCAACATACTGCAGCTGTGCATAACAGATACGATACAATATATATTAACGTGTAAATATGTCATTGTCGGTTGTACAATTTACAGGCAACTATTGCGCAACTGTGTTTTTTTTTCCTGGTACTCCCACATTATAAGCACTTGGTCTCTTGACTCATTACTTGGTCAAATGTGGAAAAGTTATTTTCATGGTCTATTCTTAGTATTTTGGAAAAGTCACGGATAGGCACACCATTGCATTTACCAAGTTTGACAAATTGATGAGCGCTTGAGCTTTCCCTTTTGGCACGTCTGTGTGGAATGTTCAACCTGTGTAAATTGCTTTATTACCAGGTGTCCTTTCTGAGGTACATTTCTTCAACTAGCAAATGTCCAAGGAAAAGCAAATTTTTCAGGTCAACCGCCTTTGGCTGTGCCGTGCTTAGCACCAGCAGAATGACTCATCTGTGGGAGGCATACATTTGGGAGACATTGCAGCTACTAAGCAGCCACAGCAAGGGGCTTCCCAGAAGACCCCTGTGGTCTGTCCCTATCTCAGCAAACCACATGGCATTTACAACTGCAACGCAGCTTGAGACTTTCTTCAGCAACACTGTGAAAGTTAGTTCTAGTGAATTGCATTACTACTGAATTCCTGTTGTAGTAGTCCTTTCTGGCTACTGTCTGCTGCCTGCATTGTTGGGTGTCACAGCTCAGTGGCGTAGTGGCGAGACCTCCATTTTGTTTGGCTTTTATTGGGTTGACAGAGAGCCCCCACCTGTGGTGTGTGTCTGGTATTTAGCGGCTTATAAACTCTCTCTCTCTTTTTTTCTCTCTCTCTCTCTCTCTCTCTCTCTCTCTCTCTCTGCACGCAAACACCAATCCACCCACACACACACACACACACACACACACACACCACTCATGGCGGTGATATCAAGCACTTGCCTGTACGTAACCTCTTTCATGATTCACTTCCAACATGGCTGCTCTCCGCAGTTCTGTGTGGTGTGTATATGTGCGCCACAGAACCAAAAGAAACACTAGAGGGGTTTCTTCCACCAGTTCTCTATACAATAACTTGTCTTTGGCTGTCTAAGGCAAGGTCAAGGCCTCAGCATTCACTGGGAGGTGGGGAGTGGTGGAGGTCAGACCGCCCTTGAAGCCACTGGTCCCACACTGGTCACGATTAACAGATGGCTTCATGGGGGACGATATTCACACCCACAGCAACACCTTAAAGCCCCTGTGGTACTGTGTCCTCTAACACTGAACACTGCATGTTAAAATAAAGACACACACAAATCATTCAGTTTAAACATCACATGGTCAACACTCGACGTGAGACAGTGCAGTCTCAGCATAGTGTTGTGTCGTGTTGGAGGATGTAAGGGTATGTTGTTAGCTATGGCTATCCAGTTGCCTTACGCATACAGCGTTCAGATGCTGACTGAAAGCCAAATATGCAAAAGCACAGTGGGAAACACAAGATGAAATTCCATCTATGTTTTAACGTACACTTTCCCTGAGAAACCCAGCACGAGCCAGACAACCGCTATGAGTGTGCATTTGCTTTGAGTGTGCATGCCGAATATTTGATAACAATCAATTGTCATTAACCACCTCCAGCCCCTCCGGTCGGAAAACAGAGAGGAGAGCATTAAAGCCTCAGTTAGAGATCTGACTGTGTCAAAACACACAAAACCGTCCCACACTGATTCTGCAGAAACCACAGAGGGAGGTCTGACTCTTTATTTCTGACTACAGAATGTTCCAGTAAACTTCTATTCCATTTGTGACTGTCTGTGGTGCAATAGATGTCTTGTAAATGTCCCACCGGAGCTGGCCTCCCAGGAAAAGAAGTTTCCGAGTTAAAGCCAGAGTGATGTAGCTGTGGTTTGTAGACGCCAGGTGAGATCTACACCACTGTTTCCATGGTAGCAGACGGACATCGTGACAGAGGACTGGTGGTTAACCAGTCTCACTATGGGGCGTATTTAGGGTTTCAGACAAATGTCAGATAATGCGTGACTTCTGCTCTTTCTTTGTGTGTGTGTGTGTGTGTGTCTGTGTGTGTGTGTGACAGGAAAAGTTTAGAGAGAGAAAGATACACCCCAAAAGAACATTGCTGTAATAATAATAATAATAATAATAATATATTTTATTATAAAACGAAATACTGTAAGTACAATTTATGTAATAAAATAGCATCAGTATAACAAATGCATAAACAGAATACACCAAGTAAACCTGAACACATTAAAAGCATACTAAAAGATAGATTTTCCCTAGAGTAAAGATTTGAATGTAACTGCATTCAATTTGTATAAAAACATTCATGATCAATTTATGTTCTAGTCCAAAATGAACATTAAAACTTCTAATTTCAATATTCACAATATTTTGCAAATATATCTAAAATCTAACATATTTACTTGGATACATAATATACATAAAAAATGCATATTTTGCAGACATTTTGCCTCAAAAGCTTTCCTGACAACCATAAAGGCTGATCACCCAGTTTGGACACAATTCTTCCTGTCTGGTTCCTGTTCTCATGGGTATCTGTCACACTGAAGGTGACAACGCAGCAGGTGACAGGCATCCTATCACATCCAGACGGTGGAGCCGTGCTAGCTTAGCGCTGGCTTGGTCCCGGTCTTCTCATGAAACCTCAGTCATGGTCATCAAAAAATCAACGACTTCCTCAGCAGGCCGGCTCACTTCCGCCTTTCTGCGCATGGAAGCCTGCCGTTGCCATGGTTCCCTGGCGGCGTTTGCGTGCGAGCGAGATAGACAGCCTGTCTGAGGTTGTACGCATACACAACAGGAAGATGTCAGTGGGCCTGCTCAACCGTTTCTCACTTCTGTCTTCTCGTTTTGGGGAAGGCAGAATAGACGCAGACACACTCCCCCCTCCCGTACGTATGACATTGATGCTGAAACAGCCAGTGTGATGCGATATGCAATGATTCACGTTCGTGAGAACGGGAGCAAACAGAAAGTTAAAACATCTGTCTCAATCATTTGTACACAATAGCAGAACTTCAGCAATACAATTTCACATGTTGCTGACATATAGAATCTAATACAATCTCACTCCTAAAATGTAACTCCAGATATTTTTCTAAATATGGTGCCCAGCACAAATAGTCATGCATCATAAACATATTGGCGCTAGCTGCTTGGCTATGTTTATGCACACATGTACACATGTATGAGAGTGTACAAACAGGAGCTTGTCACAGGGTAAGGCCTGTGACAAGCTGTGACCTGAAAACAGGTCTGCCTTCCTTAATAGCGTAATGGAACATCTAGCAAATGAGCAAGACCTCATTACAACCACACAATATGATGGGGGTGAATGATATTCCTCTCATCTAACGGTTGACCGTTGGTTTTCTGACAATGCTTGTGTAAACCGTGTGTGGTGCATATGCCTCAATCACAGTTTAACTGAAACCAAACGTTTCAGTGGAACACAACAATACTGTATAGATCACAAGCGAAGGCTGTCAGTGTTGCAAATTACATGGCAGCTTTGTTTAAGCTTCAGGGTCTATGTTTGACCTTTAACTCGTAATGCTATCTATTCTAGAGCACCCTTCCATGTTTTTTTTAAAGGGTGAATGGATATGTAGAGCTTTTCTAACACCCTCGTAGCAGTGTTTTGTGGCAATGGGTGTTACAGAATGTGGAATACCCATGCTTTGTGTGTGTGGTCTTGCCATACACATGCTTTGTGTGTGTGGTCTTGCCATACACATGCTTTGTGTGTGTGGTCTTGCCATACACATGCTTTGCGATTTCTTTCTGATGTCACACATATGGTGCTTCATAATATTATTTTGGTTTGAATGTACATATGCTATTTCTAATATTGTCAATATAGACAGTTTGGACAATTATTTGTTATGACGTAACAACCGTGTTAAATAGTGCTTATGCCTGCTGCTGTCACGCATTAGGAACAGGCGAGCACAAACTATATTATACTGTATATATATATATACTTTCAGTGTAAAGAAAAAAATTTATTTGGATTTTATGCTGTTCTAATGTGCGCTTGCACGAGGCTTCAGATCGCCAGAGTTTCGCAAGTTGTGACGATGTACTCTTCGGGTTGCTCTGCACATGCAGCATTAGAGCCACATTAACAATGGTGCAGTCCTTAACCCCCTCGATTCATGTGTCAAGAGCAATACCTTTGTGAGTATACAAGACACCATTTTCTTTTCTAGTCTATGGTTTTCAATCATGCCTTACACTCACATGCACCCATTTATACACTGATAATGGTGTCAGCCATCAAACACAGTGGAAGCAGTTATGGATAGGTGTTTTACATTGAGACACTTGCATTGGGAAGAACCTGCTTGTGTTATAGTACAGTAATGTGGACAGAAAACCCCAGTGTTTGCCCCAGTTTCTTTGAAAACCACACCTTTGGTAGATTACCAACAAAGCAACACTGTTATTCTGCTAGGTGTCAGACATATACCCAGTCCTAGAGCTCCTCAGAAACCCTCAGATGCCGGATTGGTTGGGGTGCTGGAGGCACTATTACATGTTCAAGCAGTGTCCCTATAAGTATCAGGATGTTTTCCCTTGCCTTATGCAGGATAAGGTGTGTCATGTAAAATGTAGGCCTGTGCAGCCCTTTGAGACAGTATTGTCATTACGGGGCTATATAAATAAATAAACACGGCATGACCTGACTTGAAGCTGTTTCTTAAGAGGAAGAATATTGCCGCAATATTAAAGTGCTAAGCAGCTTTAGGGATGACTTTCAGCTCTTTGCTGCTGTGGGAAAATGCACTGCGCATCTGTTGCATGGTTGAGTCCTACTCAAGGGGAGAGTGTCGTCAAGCCACAGAGAGGCAAACTATATTACCAGAACCCAGAACCCGTCTGCGGTCTGAGCTGTGCCAAGGCAAGAGATTCTCATGCCAGTCTGTCTATTAGGTTCCTAAACAACTATAGCAGAACGGCCTGCACGTTACAGATTGGCCACATCAACAAACAATACAACCATAGGCGTATATTTCAGAGGGGAAGCAGGGGATATGTCCCCCTCAATAAAAACATAAAAGACGCACAGTGGCGGAGTAGTATCTTATATGCATATCAAACCGCTCATTGAAACACTTGACAGTGGAGCCGTAACCTAGAATAGGGTGGCAGTTCCATGATTTTGACTTTAACAAAGTCTCATTCTCCAGTAGTGGTTGTAATAGGTAATGGCCAGAATATTTAGTAGACTATTATTGTTCTAAGTCAGCTATAGTTTAGCCTAGATCATCCCAAAACACAAATGTTTTGAATATGCAGAAGTGTAAGCTTGTGTAAGCTTAAGAGCTATGAATTAAAGTCCAGTGGTTAATACATTTATAAGAATGTCTTTATTTATCATTAGTCAATAAGAATAAATGAAGTGTTTGATTCTCAAAATCTTCTGAGAGAGAACCCCCATACGCAACGCTTTATACCCCCCCCCCCCCTCCCAATGTTCAAATTAAATCTATACCTATGACTAGAGAGAGAGAGAGAGATCGAGAGCGAGAGCCTCGGTCATAATAATGCATTGACGGTCATAATAATGCAGGCATTGAGTCTATAATATAATATAATATAATACAGTATAAAATAATATAAAGCCATAATGCTCAATGCAGTAGCCTACAACTTGCTACAACTTATCAGTTATTTTAAAACACAGGTAGCTCAATTAATAATAGGACCACATATAATTGGTTATTCTTCATAATTATAACACAATATAACAAAATTCTACAAAAATCACCATAGAGCATGAATGTTTGATTGCTGTATTCTCTGGGGTAGAGACTGTGGGTGCCCACATATGATTATCATTGTGATAAAGGAGGGGTCTTGGAGGTACATGAACACTACTACAACAACAACAACAACAAACAAAGGAAATATGTTTACAACTGCACCATTTATATTCTAACAGTGCATGCATGTGCTCTATGGCAATTTAGGAAAAGTCAGAACAGAAGTGAGGTATACCAATAATTAACAATTTGACAAAACACAGTGTAAAGGTAATACATTAACAATTCTGACACTCTTGAATTATCTTATTGCACCTCTTACAGATCTCAAAGTGCTGTACAACCTATATGTCACATGGAAACAAACAAAACCCCCTCAACCTGCTCCTCCCCCCGGGCAAGGGAAAACTTCTATTTAAAATTCCATGGTGAAAACAGGGAAGAAACCTTGGGAAGGGACCACAGAGGGAGGAATCTACCCTTCCAGGACAGTTACAATGCTATAGGTGTCAATAGCCAAACAGGTTTAGCAATGATACTTTGAACAATATGCATCCAATTGTGCCGCAATTATGAACTAGCACATTGTAGAAATGTAACACATTTTAAAAGGTTAATAAATTATCAGAGGAAATGTCCCTGCACTAGTCATGACCAGGTCCGCTCAACAACCATAGGGTGTGTCTGTACAGAGACATGGCTGCAAAGGCAGCCACCGCCATCCACACATTGTATGGGACCATGTCAGCACCTCTCCTTGACGACACTCCCTCACTGAGCAGGAGACGACCAACACACATCCATTGGCTCTGCACACAGAACTCTCTTCCAACACAGGGGACACAGCCATCGACACGCGGTCCTTGCCCCTGGTCCCTGGCAAGTACAGTGGTCACCAGGCAGGAGCCGCACAATCCACACAGCCTCCAGGATGGCGACGACAGCATCTCCCATTCACCACACAGCCAGAAACACACAAAAACAACACAAAGGAGCCCAATGTATAACCATTTAGGCCTCTAAGCAGAGGGTAACATTAACTGTTGCGAACTAAATGCCTCACTATACAAATAGGTTTTAAGTTTGATATTGAAGGTTGAAAAAGTACTAGCACCCCTAACATCAGCTAGGGAGTTCCAAAAAAGTGGGGCCCTATGTTAGAATGCTCTAAATCCTGCTGATTTATTTTAAAATGTAGGTATTGATAACAAGCCTGCATTTTGTGAGCTTAAGGCTTGGGATGGGTATAGGTCAGATAAATAGGAAGGTGCCAATCCATATACTGCTTACTGCTTATAGGTAAACAATTGAATCTTAAAATCACATCTCAGATAAATTGCCAACCAATGTTCAGCAAGGTTGGAGTTATGTAATCAAATGTTATAGTTCATGTCATGATTCTGGCAGCAGCATTCTGTACCATCTAAAGACTTTTAATACTCTTTCTCGGAAGGACAGAATAAACCATTACAGTAATCTAGTCTCTTTATCCCGAGCTTCACCATGGGTGGTGGTGGTATAATTTTTCCCAGAACGTCTTTCTGGACATTCATTTACTAAATTTCCTGTTGATATTGAACGGCGATAGTATGGGGGATGTAGTTCTATGAGAGGTCATTGGCATCTTACAGAGAGACATACAGTCTGTGAAAGACTACACTGCATCTAAAACTACACCCCTCCTTCTTCCCTGGATTCAAATGTACTCTATAAGGGGTCACATGTCAAATTTGGCCAATCACAGCTCAAGATATTGGGCGACCATTTAAAATTACGTCATCTTGAGCTCCAAATGCGTCTGGAATGGAATTTGTCAATTAGAGAGTATACAAACGTTTGACTCAGAATGTAGATTAGTACATATATTAATGGCATAGTTAAGCACATATATGTATATTTCTGGAGTTAGTCTGCTAGTCTGCTAGTTCTATAATATAATCACTCACAATGGCCTTGACACATGTACTCATCAGATGTTTTATTTTAGATGTATATTGTAAAAGGGGTTTTAAATTCATAATTCCAATAAAGCATTCAGTTATATCAATAACATTATGTCAGGAAAAAATGGAAAGAAAAAATATTTATGCTCTATTTGAACTATTTACTAAAGAGCAGTGTCATCCACATGGAATATTTAACATTATTTAAATCTCACAAGTGTTTCCTACAGTTTTTTACCAAAATGACATTTGTGGCACTTACAGGCTTCATTTGACACCAATTAATGTATGAGCATGCTTTTATGAGAAAATAAACGTATCGAGGGAGATTGAGATGAAAAGGCTAGACGTGAAGATGCAAACGCATGCATGCTACATACAGATGTAGCATTGCATACTATTAATGAATGTCTGACCAACAGTCTGTCTACAAATTGAAATGGCCGGCTTGCTCTAAAACGGCTTGGTCTAAAACTCTAATATAATTCTGACATAAAATGCCAATTTAGTGCAAAAATGTTATGATTTTAGACAGCACATGGCAATCATGGCAGTGCTGATATTAGCCACAACCCAATGATATTGCTTATTAATTAATTTATAATTATATAATATAGCTACGGTAGCTAGGCAACAACAGTCCCATACATTAGTTTCTTCAACCCAACCTACTGCTGCCAAATACGCATTCAAAAAATATTTGTTTGTTATGAGCTAAGATAGCTTAAGGTAGCAATGTTTTTTTCATGTGGCATTGTTAATTGGTTGTGTGTGTGTGTGTGTGTGTGTGTGTGTGTTCTGGATGAAGTTCAGGCAGTCTATCTGAGTGACTCAGTTAGTGGTTTGTGTGTGGGTTAAGTCAAATCCTTTATCTATGTGGAGATGACTCAACTTAGCAGAACCCAGCCAGGAGTTCTGGGTAAAGAGGTTTGACTAATCACTGAGAATGTGGCAACATATGTCCTTTAGTGTGGCAATGTGTGCTTTGTTCATGTGCACCCTCTATACAACACAACAAAGCCACTACATTGTCTCAAGCGTTATATGACCACAGCACAGTTTTTACAGAAGGTCAAAGATCTTGGTTTCCCTCAAAACAAAGTGTCTTTATTAGTAATCAATAATAGGCAGCGATGCTTACCAAAACTTTTGCACTGGGTGAGAGTCAACATCATTCTGACTTTCCAAATAATCACAGCACAACATACACACACGTTCAACTTCCTTTGATTAGGCAACTCAAGTCAAATTCAGCTACTTGAGGTCACTTTTTTTGGTTATTGTCTTATAAATATCTCCACTCCCACCACAGCATAAAGAGCTCATGAGCCCACAAACCTGTGCCTGCGCCCTGCCAGTGCTCTGCTTATATTCATCTGTGCTATTATCTGCCATCGTGGGCTGTGGCTCCCGAACCAAGGCCGCAAGGAATGACAAGGCACTCTCTGGCCTCCCGCTCCAACCATTGTTTCCCTTTGTACAGAGTGCACAACTGTCTGCTCCGCATGTGGTTTGGAAACAGGCCTTTGATAATGCTGGTGCTATTGTATCCTCCGCTCTGTCTTGCTGTCACAATGCCTGTTGGTGTGTGTGTATGTACGTACACAGCACTGCTTCTGAAGCTGTGAAAATGCATTAGCATACCGCTCAGAGGAGCATCTCGCCATTGCACACCACGCAGCTCAATTGAATACCTGCAGAGCTGAGTTGTGGCCGACTGCACTCCGATTGGTTGCAGCGGCTAACGGCTTATTTATTCATGTTTGACAACATTCACATGTTCACAGCCAGAGTTTATTTAAAGAAGGTTCACAGAGAAAACATAACATTACGAGCGTGATTAGAATGCAAACTGTCTGCACATGCACACGCTTCTGCAGACGACGAAACACAGTACGTGCGCAGCAACGGAAACAGAGGCCCAAACTCTTGTCACGAAATGCTCTTCTCACGCCGTCAAGTGAAGTAGAGTATAAAGAACATGTGTGCGCGCGCGCTCACACACACACACACACACACACACACGCACACACACATGCACGCACACACAGACACACAAAAACACATTTAGACACTAGCAGAGAGTGCCATGGGAAAAAAAAAAACAGCCAGTTCCTTCTCGGTTGTCTGCTCTGAGCAGCCTTGCAAGCCACCAACCACAACCACAAAGCCCCAGTATGTCAGCAAGCACCTGGCTATACACTCGCTCCCAGACAGACAGCAGACAGACGGAGATGCAACATTGTGCACAAAAGCACGCGTTGCACACTTTCTGTGCCGTGTTACGTCTCCTGAGGAACGCCATGCAGAAAGCATCACTGCTGGAGGTGTGTGTGTGTGAGTGTGTGTGTGTGTGTGTGCGTGTGTGTGCGTGTGCGTGCATGCATGCGTGCGTGGGTGTGTGTGTGTGTGAGTGCGTGTGTTAGCATGCAACCTGACAGCCTCTAGCCTAATTTAGAGACGTGAAGAGCGTGAGAGCTATGGTAACACAGTACCTTCTAACTTGAGAGACACTAAAACTATTACAGAAATATACTACTATATAAATGTTTACACTGACGCACATGTAATGCTATATGTTAGGCATTATGTACAGTATAGTGGCCCTGAGAGCCCAAAATCTATTTGACAACGAGTGCAGCATTTGGAAAATGCATTGCATACACATTAGACTAAACTAACACAATACATTTGTTTTCTTGCAATGAGTTGAGCCTTCAGGGCCACCGTACTCACCCACCTTACCACACACAAAGATACAGAAAAGCACACAGAGAGAAGTGTGTCTATACTGTTTATTTTTCCATCCGTACCATACCGAGCCGCCAACTATAAATGATTTTACCAGTAAAACAAAAATCTAACAATACATTTATAAATAGATGTAAATGTTAAATTATGTCAAATGTATTTGTGTTTTTTCATATTTATTATATCTGTTCATTGTAACATCAACCTGTGTTATTAAGGAACAGCAGATGAAAATTAGGCAGCATTTACAGTTGGTTTGTTCCTCAATATGCAGTGTCCTTACTAAATAAATGCATGCCAATACAGCAGCACTGCACGCTCACACACACACGCGCACACTACACACAGTTTTGTTTTGGTGGATGCAGAGATAAAATCAATAAACTCATGCGAGACGTTTGGCAGTGCTCAGATAAGTAAACGCGTGCACGCACACACACACACACACACACACACACACACACACAACCAAACAAAAGTGTATCTCCATCACCCCCCACATACTGTATACATCTCTCTTTCATTACGTTGGCCTTTCCAGTTTTGAGTTTGACCTAGCCAGCACGGACGGAACCAGATAAAGCTTCATCCAGCATCTCTCATTTTGATACCTTAACACAGGTGTTACAGTAACGACACACTACCAATCGCCTTTCCTTCTATATTTAATATCCACACATCTGTCAGCCAAAGAGATATCACCCAAAGCATATGCTGCTGTTTGCCAAACTGTTTATTGCAAATAAACAACAAACAATAAACAAAGGACATTTCTTGATTTATTTTGTGTTACTGTAGGCACAACCTGGCATAATATCCCTATATCCCTATATCCCTATATCCCATAATAGCCCTACCCTATCCTTCTCCCGGCAGTGATTTACTGTCAATACTCTTCACTTCAGAGGCTGTAGCGTTGAAAGGAATTCAGCTGTTCGTGGTCCAGGTGCTCTCTCCCACTAGCTGCTACTTGCACAGTACAGTATGTATATTTTTCCACACTGGTGGGGGGTTAATGTAGAGCTGGTTGAGTCCAAACCCAACCAGCCAGTCAGTCTGGAGGGTTCCTGGGATGCATTAGAGGCCATGGGTAGAGGCCAGCCGGAGTGGCCTTCA
>JAODTR010050654.1:0-18201 GCA_025399935.1 Amblyopsis rosae
TATATGTATGTGTATATATGTGTGTGTGTATATATATATGTGTATATATATATATATGTATATATATGTATGTATGTGTATGGGTAAATATATATGTGTGTGTATATATATATATATATATGTTTATATATATATATATATATGTATATATATATATATATATATATATATATAGGTGTGTGTGTGTGTATGTATGAGAATGGTCAGACGGTATCTGGTGCCATCCGTCAGATCATTCGGGCCGCTTAGGGGTTCTATGGTGCTCCCATTATTCATATACTGTACCAATATATGTATCACATAAGGTATAGGAGCATTTGGGGGTCATGTAGCGAGGTGCTAGGTCATTGTCTATGGTGGTGCTACTATTGTTTGTCTTGTTTAAGGTAACTGTCTGTCTGACGAGTGCTGTGTGGCACACAATGAATGTCTGAAAGGATTGATCTCCATCTATCTATCTATCTATCTACATATCTATCTACGTATCTATCTACATATCTATCTATAGATATATATGTAGATATATATATATCTGTCTACATATCTACATATCTATCTCTATCGATCTATCTACATACTGTATCTATCTATCTATCTATCTATTGATCTACATTGTGTACATAGGGACACACACTTCTCCATCATGATGAGGTTGGTATATGACACAAGCATGCTCTCTTGATGGTTAATGCCTCTCCATATGATTGAGCGTGTTAACGAGAAGTGTTGATATTAATAAAGCTGAAATGACAACTGAATCTGGATATCATGTAAACCTCTGTATTATTTCCAATGTGCCCTTATGGTATCTGATTTGGAGGGAGAGAGAGATGAATTAATGTGGTGGAGTGGTGTATTTTTTTTGGTTGTTTTATATCAAAATAATAAAAATGTTAACTTATGCTGAAGTTGTTTTGTTAAATCATAAAACCAATGGAATTGAGTTGTTCCACTGATAGAGAAGCACTTTGGGCTTCCTGACGTTTCCCTGCTGCAACACTGTGACAGTAAGTTTAGAAACTACTGTACAATGTGTCTACTGTAACTGCTGGCTTACCCAAGTCTGAAGGACTGTGTGTTGTTCAGCCAAACACACACACACACACACACACACACTGGTTGTTGCTGTGTTTTTCCTTTAATTGTTTGGATTCCCTGTGGTGAAGGTCCAGTAATGTTTCGTTGTCCCCAAAACGCTGAGCTTTATATAGGGGAAGGAACCTGCTCGGAGACCGCTGGCTTATCGCATCATTTGGCCCCGCATGTTTTGGACCGTTTGTCTAAACAAATTAAAGGCGTAAAAGCTTTGAAAGATGATGGGGGGGGGGGTTTCTTTCATGTCGTCCCCCAGGCTGTGGTAGCTCCAATTGGACTGGAAGAATGCTGCCAGTCTTCCCAACAAGAAGGGAAATAGGGTTAAAGCCTTCCGCATGGTTCCAGATGCCAGACAGACTTTCTAGGACATCAAAGTGCTCTGTCATTTACATATTAGTCATCCACTGGAGGAGAAGCTTAAATAATTAGCTTCAGAAAATGTATGTGGTGGCTGTGTATTTTATTTTATTTGTTATTTATTCGTACATGAAATTCGGTCTAGAAAAAAAATAAACAAATGGTAATCCACAAAACGTTGAACATTTGAACAATTCCAGACATGTCTGATACCTTGTGCTCAAAATGTAAAATAATAATTGTAATCCACATCATGTTTGAAGATGTTATTTCATTATACAAGATTTGTGAATTGATAGTTGCATTGCAGGTTTATTTTATTTTAAACAATCATCTATTATAAATTGGGGAGGGGGCACATTCCTAATAGTGATTACATCTTCATACAATCAATATGTATGTTGGGTTTTAGAGAAATGCTTAAGGGTGGAATTCAAGCTGATTCAGAAACAAGTTTTATGCAGAAAGCCATTGCAGAACTGCACATCAATGCAGCTCCTTTGCATTTATACTGTTTGTTCTTGGGTGTTTCACACAAAAGATTGATCTCACAAGAAAGTACTTACATTCATATAATATCACATGATGATATTTTAATTGTTTCAGTAAAAGTTGTGGACTACTATGGGTCCAGTTAGTACTGGCAAGGAGAACTGTTCAGCTGGTCAGTATGACCACTAACTAATGAAAGCTATGCTAATTGCGGTATGCCATTAGGCAAAAGAGATCATAGCTCTGGAAATTTTCCTTTTATTTCTTTTGTTTGCTACACCTGTAATTGCCTTTGCATAGCTTTACTTTCAAATTCTTCGTAAACTCGTATAAGTAAATTCCGATTATAAAATCACTTTATCTTAAGTGTTTTGTTTTTGGTTAGGCTTCTGTTACTTGGCTTACATGTTTTGGTTTGGAAATGTGGGTTCTGGGCCTGTTTTAGACTTGCTTGGGGCGTTTTCTATTTCTCTGTTTATCTGGGCCTGATAGACATGAGGACAACCATATTGGAGGGCCGCAGAGAGCTTGTAAGGCCAATATGGTTTACTATTTGACATTTGTTTTTATTGTTTATGGCCTCTGTGCATATAGAGCTGGCTTTCACCTCAGGCAAAGGTTGACACAAACCAACCAGCGCTACAAACCATCTGCCCATTGCTTGCGTTCTCATTTAATCACAAGGACGACTCATTCGGGCTGGGTGGTAAACACAAACAGTTCTCCCTTCATCTGCGACTGTTGAGCCATACAAGACCGGCAGACGCCATGGGGCCCAACAGCAGTGATTGTGTTTCGAACGAAGCACGAGCGGCACCGATCACTACAGCAGATATGCACACGGTCAAAAGCTGAAGGGGAGAGTTTGTGTGTGGGGGAGGGGGTTTGAGACAAACGAGCAAATGTAAGGCCCGTGAAATGCACATGTCCCTTGTAATAACTCCCTGGAGTGCCTCTCTCCAGACACAAGTCATTATAGTTTACTGAAACAGATAATGTGCCTGTAAATAGTAAAACATTTCACAATAAAGTGTAAATTGTAGTAGGGCTGTATTCCTCTCTATTTGTTTTATTGCACGGTTTAAGCTGTCAGGGTTTGGACTGAAGCATGTTTTTATTAGCTAGAGGCCTGCCTAGCTCCTAATTTAAACAACATGAGGTAAAGAGGTGAATTTAAGTTGAAATGGGCCTTCTGTCCCCAAAAGTCCTCCCACTGTGGAACCACTCCATAGTTTGATATTTTTATGACCTGACTTTGTCACTTTCCAGAGACCCTTACTACACATTTGAGACTGCACTTCTAATTTACATTTGGACTTGGTCGTGTTGGTTGTCGTTACCTTGATGTTTATTTTGAGGCTATTTCTGCCCAGTTGAAGAGGTGAAATGCGTTCAATGTGCTTAGCGCTACGAGGGACATACCACGCTAATGTTATTGCCATCAGATGTCCAGGGGCATGTGCCTAATCATTTCCTCACCACTGCCCCTGAAAAAACGGACGCAGTGACAGAGGTCGGTGGTGGTGGTGATGGTGGTGGTGGTGGCGGGGGCTGGTTTTGGAAGGTTGCGGTACAACAACCGGATCAAATCATGCTGGTACAGGATGTATGTGCTTAACTCCATTGAACTAAATTAAATAGGCCCCGGAGCCTTTAATGCCAACAATAAGCCGCTTCATTCAGCTGCGGACGCACAACCTCGCCGAGATACATTTCACATGACAGTAGAAATTACGCGCTGTTCGGCGGGGATGGCGGGTGGCGGGGGGTGCGGCAGTGTTTGGTGATAAAACACTGCACACACTGAAAGTCTCATGGCTTCCGTCTGTGTTAAATTCCAACATCGTTATTGGGAGCCTCGTTTTATTGTCTATAGTGAGAAGGTTATAGCGCACGGCATTTCACTTAAATATTAGCTTAATAACATCTCATATTTTATTCTGATTAAACATAAATTTTTCGTGGTTTATTTAAAAAAAAGTATTCTCTCTCTCTCTCTCTCTCTCTCTCTCTCTCTCTCTCTCTCTCTCTCTCTCTCTCTCGCCCGCTTTCCCTACTCCTCCCCCCGTCGGTGTTTTCGTATGAGGGAAGACCCAGCTGGCCCTATATTACCAAGCACAAATATGCTTTACCTTCAGTGTGTAAGCTGAGAAGGGGGCCGGTTGACTGCGGATCCTGCTGAGATCAGCCCCAGAGCCTTGGACACAAAACCAAGAGCAACACTTACCCGGCGCCGAGCTGGGACCCGTGTCACTGACTATATATATATATATATATATATATATATATACTGTAAATAAATACTGTAGAATATCTACTTAAACCACGGTGTTTTCTTTTTCTTTAAGTTAAATTGCTTTTAGAACGCTTTCTTACAGTGATGGTATCTATTTCCGACAGAGATCTCTTCTTCGGGTGATGACTTGTCCTTTTTGGGAAAGGGACACTTGGGAAAAACGACTTCCATCACCGAGGTTCACGTTGGAAATTTAAGAATGGCTCTCTGCTCCCGGTCCCTGGCGGTTCTGCTGTTATGCGGATGGAGCTATCTATGCGTCGGATACTGCGCGATGTTGAAGGACCATTTGAGCGCTAAAAGAAAAGTGGAACTAACGCACACGGGGGATAGTAAAGATCAGTCGCTCAAGAAAGACAGAGAACTTCTCGCTCAGGATACAATGACCGAGCACATGCAGATGCTCTACGCCAAGTACAATCGGGCCGGGTTTCCCTTCAAGGACGGAAACACTGTCCGCAGTTTCAAAGCGCACTGGGGTATGTATCCAAATGCGAATATTACGCACTAGGAAACCAGCCCATTTAATTATATCAATGGGAAGTTTGTTTAATTGTTTTCCCGTTTAAATAAGTGACAGAGAAACATAAAAGTCGAATTCATATCAACGCGTTTAGTTACCAAGCTGAAACTGAAATACACCTGTTGAACGCACGCTCATTAGCAACCCGTTAGGCCGTGTTGGGTCCGCTATTAATTGACGGCCTGTATGAAACATCATGTTATTGTTTCCGATGTTCTGTCTGACCTTTTTAATTATAGCGATTTCATGTTTATAGGCCTAAATACTTGTATTTTACCATATGGGCCTCACAGCAGACAGTAGCCCAAAAACGTCGTAGCACTAGAGATCCCCTGCTACATTCAAAACGATACAGGACTTAAAACATTTCTATATAGTTTAATGTTTAGTAGCCTAATATCTGACAGCTAACGCTACATGACATTTTCATATTGAGTGAAAGTGTGCCAAACTTTGAGAGTGTACTGCCTCCTATCGACTGGCAGATGTGCCTCGTGTTGATGATGGTATGGCATGGGTACACACGTTTTATTCTGTGACGTAACAACGTTAAACATTAAACTTTCTTAGCGTGTTGTTTTACTTTTAAAGGGAGCCTATGATGAGTAGTATATATAGAATGCCTTTTGTGCCATAAAACCGTTGACTCTTGCTTTTTGAAAATAACGTGATTTATTCCACACACAGGCACGATAAACCAGAAGCAATTACAGATTTTTAACCTGACGTCCCTCACCAAGTCGGAAGACGTGCTGTCAGCCACGCTACACTATTACATCGGGGACCTGCTCAACGGAACGCTCGGGTGCGCGCAGCGCGCCAAGGGCTGCCTGGCGCGCCACGGTCCCGGCGGCCACGGCCACCGCCACGTCCACGGTCACGGCCACGGCCACGGCCACGTCCAAATGGCCGTGTGGAGTTTCGCCTCGGTGGGGAACGACACGCGGACCCTGGGACACTTCCGCGTCAACGTGTCCACCGTGCAGCGCGACTTCATCTCGTGGCAGTGGCGGGACATTACGCGCGTGGTCAACCAGGGCAAGCACCACGACGAGCTCCTCATCGGCATCGAGGTGGCGTCGCGGGGCGGGACGCCCTGGACGAGGCTCCTCTCCGACCGCTCGCCCTATATTCTGGTCCACGCCAACGACTCTGCCATCTCCGAGCCGGAGAGCGTCATGGCGACGCTGCAGCGCCACCACGCGGCGTCGGCGGTTGTGGACGGCTCGCTCGCGCCGGGGCCGCGCGCACGAAACGACGCGCGCGGCAGCCCGCGGAGGCGCGCGCGCGCTGTGAACGCCCTGCTCCCGCTGCAAAACAACGAGCTGCCCGGGCCCGAGTACCCGTACGGGCGCGCCGGCTGGGACGAGGCCAGTCCGTATGAACCGCTCGACGACGCCAAGCAGGCGCGCCGGCCGCGGAAGAAGACGCGGCAGGGCCCGCGGCAGGGCCCGCGGCAGAAGATGTCGCTGCTGCAGTTTGACGAGCAGACCATCAAAAAGGCGCGAAAGAAGCAGTGGGACGAGCCGCGGAGCTGTGCGCGCAGGTACCTGAAGGTGGATTTCGCGGACATCGGCTGGAGCGACTGGATCATCTCGCCCAAGTCCTTCGATGCCTTCTACTGCTCCGGCTCCTGCCAATTTCCCATGCCAAAGGTAAGCCCTCGTTCATTTGTTTTCAGGTGAACCCCACCCCCCATTTAACCTTTGACCCGAGGTCATCATGGGTGGTCTATATGATACCCAAGACAAACAGAAGAATAGGCTAATACAATATAGGCGACCCCTTAGTCTACATTAATGGTCTAACATTAGGACCTCTTATCCCAGCGCTTTATCCTTATTTGGAATGATTGTCCTAATGGTGTTAGTGATCATCTTCGTTTTAAAGTGAAATATTGCGCCATCTTGTGGTCGGGGTTAGGTTTCAGGTTTTCAGATCTGCTTATTAGTCTTAGTTGCACTGAATCATACACACATGATGACAAGTATAATGCTTTGCAGACACTGTTGTATTGAACATAAAACTAATTGCAGCACATTTAAGTTATTATAGTTGCATAGTTTCAGACATGTAATGGTAAATATCCACAGGCAGGGGGACATTTATATTTCCCAAATGTTCTAGCATCTCAACAAAAAACTACATGGGACATGGGACATGGGGTTGTGAGGTTTTGTAGTATTGTGAAATCTCTTGATACTATTCATTTTTTTTAATACTGCCTTCATTTAACTGGTGGAGTCATTCATGTTCAGAAAGATTGTTTACTGCTTTACTGCTTGCGTCTCTGGTGATGGGATAGCCCGGCAGGTATGGTGAACATGGGCTGGAGCAGGCAGGACTCTCACCCACCTAACTCATTACCCCGCAGTCTCCAGCCAGGCTCTGTAGTTAGATGTAATCAGTCCCAGAAACCTTGCCTTGGTGTTGGTAGGGGGGGTTAAAAGATGCTTCTGTGTGTGGCAGCTACATATTGGGAGGTGATACATATTTGGACAACACATTTTCCATTCATTTTGCATTTACTGTCATGCACACAGTTTTCCGTATTTGTATGTTTGCTGGTTTTTCATAATGCACAGAGCTATATTGTGCTAGCTATATTATACCTCATACCAATATAGCTTTCATGTGAATAGATTTCACACTTTTAAGTAGCATAAAAGATCACCGCATGGATACAAGCTAATGCCCCTCCCCTCTCCAGGCCCTGAAGCCCTCCAACCACGCCACCATCCAGAGCATTGTGCGTGCGGTGGGGGTGGTGCCGGGCGTCCCGGAGCCGTGCTGCGTGCCGGAGAAGATGTCCCCGCTCAGCATCCTGTTCTTCGACGAGGACAAGAACGTGGTGCTCAAGGTGTACCCCAACATGACCGTGGACTCCTGCGCATGCCGATGAGGCGCGTGCACGCTATGCTCGCACACACACACACACACACACACACACACACACACACACACACACACACGGTAGAGGAAGCTGCATCTCGAGGGCTGCAGGACTGGACAGGATCAGTCCATGAGAAAAAGAACAGCTGACCGGATGTGGCAGTTTATCTTCTCAGGCGAAGGCGCCATCTTCATCATCATCATCATCTTCATCACGCTGCTTGTAGTGGGAGAGAAGGACGAACGTCCCCACAAGCGCACCGGCGAACATCGAGGGTGTGCTCTTCTCAGAATGAAGAAATGCACGTAACATATTCTCTCTCTCTCCTCCTTTAAAACAACATCTCAGACCCTCAGGATGAGCTTAAGACTCGTGGGCGGGGTCTTGAGACTGATATCCTTGCCACATTGCCACGGTGACCGCTTCCCGTTGCTTTCGACTGACACTGCAAAGTCAGCTCCGCTCGCACTTGCATGGTTTTTTGTTACTACTTGTATCTATTTATATCTGTGCTGTTACTGTGTTATCTGCTATATAACAGATTATGATATACTTGTTGCCATGGCTGCTATAGAGATATATACGATTCCACAGCCAGAAAGGTGGGGTAGCGTAGATGGCGTTATGTGTTTATGATTTGGTCACTGCTCCAAACCATTGTACAGAACAACACACTTTTTTTTTTTTTATCATCATTGTGACACTTATTGGTTTTCAGGAGCAGCCAAGATTATCCTCCATTGTGGTCAATTATGGACAGAATTATGCTATCACGTCAACGCTACAAAATACTGTTGTTGTCCCATCTAGTGCAGGCTCAAGGAGACCATGTTGGCATGTATTCAATAATTCCTCAGACTTTGTTAGTTATTACATATTAAATTAGCTAATCCTGCTGATCTGTAATCAGTTTATTATTCTAGTCATGTGGCCAAGTTAATTGCGTCTCATCAACTGGCCTGTGTAGAAAATACACTCGAAAGAGATTTAATGGTGAAACCAATGGCTGCATACATCTCATCATGTTTTACTGTGTATCCTCTCCATCGATGTTTACACACTGGTCCGGTCCAGAGCCATGTGAAGAGAGAGTTGCGTCATTTCCGTCCACTCCAATGGATTGTTTTTTCACAGCAACAAAGCCTCAAAATAGTTCCCAGTTGGCCTAAATACTAAAAGTACACTATAAATTTTAACAATATCTAATTAAATGTAAATCGGTGCATTTATTGACTACTATACCACAAAATGAAGTTATATATCTGTATATATATATATATATTCAAATTGCCCACCAAGCACTTCCTGGAACTATTGTGCCATAGGTTTAGCCTCTCCATGAATCATGTGACTGTTGAAAATTTCGAACTTCCGTTGGCGTAACTATTATTTCCATGGCTCTGGTCCAGTCAAAAGTTGCCCATAACTTCCTGTGCGTTATTTTCTACTGTCCAATGAAGTCAATAAAAGCCAAATATTTATTCGGAGCCGGTAATTTTAAATAGAGGCTAACCTTTTTTCTATAGACCTGTACATAGTTTTTGTATATAACGTACTATGTCGATATTCTAATGTCTCTTGGAGCTGGAGTGCCTTTCGAATGGGTGGGGTTTAATAAGTTTGATTTTAATTCATTGTCTGGAACAGACTCATTGGATTATGGTACAGATAGGCTTTATTAACTATGACTGCTAAAGCTAAATATATATATTGGAAATAACTATTTTGATATTTCAGAGACGTTTATTTTGTTAACTGCTAAGATTTTGTTTATATGAGAGTATTTTGAACACATCTCATGTCTTTACAGATGCACCAAAATGTATCAAAGTCTCTGATATAATGTTGTGCAAATATAACATCACATAACACTGCAGTTGGCAAATTAACATTCATTTGAGCTCAATAATTGTCATAACACTATCAAATGCACTCATTTGTAAGTTATACAATATTGTCAGTTAATAAGAGTTTCTGCTCTTACACTGTACCGGTTTATCTTGTAAATGTCATGCTAAAAGAAACTGCTTGTACAATAAGCTTCATTAAGAAAATATATTTGTATATGGAAATGACCTTTAACACGTATCTATTTATTTTGTTACGTATATGTGGCAGTGTTTATGCACACGTGTTGAAGACAGATTTGTTTGCGGTGGTTCACAGATCTGCTTCTCAACTGTCAGCAACAGTCTGTGCTGAAGCACCATGGCATGGTACCACAGTGTATGGGTAGGAAGGTGTCCTTAAAGCAGTTAAAATACATTTCAGTGAATAAAAATGCATAAGATCCATTAAGGCCTCTCTTATGACTAAAGGAACCCAAAACGATTTAAAAAATGAGGTAGATTAAGTGTACAGTTTAAATCATTTCAGATTAAGACTACTACAGAGATCTTTGTAGTATAATTGTATTTGTTCTGTCTCACAACATGTCTGTCTGACAATGTCTTTACCTCACACCATGTCTCAGTATTCTGTCTATAGATAAGTGGGCCACATAGTAAAACAATGTCCCCGCAGTTTGAAGTCAGGACCTTTCAGCTTTCATTGTAACCACAGTGCAATCGTTCCTCTATTATAACTACAATATTTGACTTTTTAATGTTTATTATTCAAAGTTAAATAAAGTAAGACAAAGTACAGTTAAACACTAGTGTACAATATTCAAAAACAGTGTTATCCAAATATGCAATATTTAATGTTATATAGAAGTTGTATCTATTTTTGCACTATGCAAAACTAGAATTACAGCAATCTCATTACGTTTAATTCACAAGAATCTAAGATTTAGGTCGACTCCCAAGAGTGTTATATGGTTTTAGCATTTGAACATTTGACATTGACATTTAGAATGTCAGTACATTAGAGCAAACATGTTTTATTATTTTAAATTAGCTAAATGTAAAATAATTATTCAGCATTAATTCATTATAATAATCACAATTGTTCCTTTACAGCAAAATGGTGACTGGGCAAACACAAACTTAATATGCTGAAGCTTTTCTATTAAAAATAAACACATTTGTAATTCAAAATAACAAATATTATTATTATTACTATTATTATTATTATTATTATAAGGCCACATATTCCCTAATAATTTATTAAGGTGCTTTCTCACACAAGGTGTATCACACAAATACACACTATATACACATACAGTATGCTGTATGTAAGGGTTACAAAATCATAATTCTCACATTTTCTGTACACTTGCTACAGTAGGTTGGCTATACTATAGAGCAGTGTTTCCCAACCCTGGTCCTCGGGGAACACTGCCCTGCATGTTGTAGATGTTGCCTTGCTCCAACACAGCTGATTCAAATGAATGACTCGTTAGAATCCTGATAACGAGCCATTCATTTGAATCAGCTGTGTTGGAGCAGGGAGACATATAAAACACGCAGGGCAGCGGTCCCCGAGGACCAGGGTTGGGGAACACTGCTATAGAGCTCCCTCCTCCTATATAAATTGTGTTTGATTGGTATTGTATGTATAAGTATTTACACCTGTAGATTACAGTGCAGCCAATTTGCTGTAAACAAGTGTAATTGAGTCATATAAACAGTTTTGATCCAAGTAGTCCCAGCCTGGCTAATATCCAGGACTTGGTTTGACTTTGTAGTCTCCTACAAACACCCTTGAGCGCCTGAACGCTTTCTCACCAGAAGGGCCTGCTAACCTCAGAGCTGACTCTGCCACAGAAAGGTAAATATTCCCCCGGTCGGTCTGGCTCCCTGTGTGCTTATACAGGATGCTCACACTCCATAACGTGCATGGGGAATGTGTGTGTGTGGTGGTGGTGTGGTGGGGGGAGGAGTAACCGATGCTCTGAGAGTGTTTCATCTGTCTGCTGGGGCAGGAGAGGGTGGCTTGAAGTTTGGAAAGACTGTGTGTGTGTGTGTGTGTGTGTGTGTGTGTGTGTGTTCTCCACAGCCATGCATTAACAAGCTGCTATGTACAGTGACAGACAGACGGACCAGGCCTCAGGTTGGCTGTGTGACAGACATCACATCCTCTGTCGGTGGGGGGGGGAGCACACAGCCTTTAGAAGTCCATGTCCCAGCCCGACATCTCATCGGGGGGGCTGTCCTCCTCGGGGGGGTAGCTGTCAAAGTAGCTGTGGTCTGTGGGGCCTGTGAGCTGTGGCACAAAGAGAGACGTGCAGAGAGGCAAGGGTAACCATGGATAACCCTGGGAAAACATGGGTAACCCTGGGTAAACCTGGGTAACCATGAATAACCCTGGGTCACCATGGGTAACCATGGGTAACCATGGGTAACCCTGGGTAAACCTGGGTAAACATGGGTAACCATGGGTAAACCTGGGTAAACCTGGGTAAACATGGGTAACCATGGATAACCATGGGTAACCATGGGTAATCCTGGGTAAACCTGGGTAAACATGGGTAACCCTGGGTAAACCTGGGTAAACCTGGGTAACCATGAATAACCCTGGGTCACCATGGGTAACCATGGGTAACCATGGGTAACCCTGGGTAAACCTGGGTAAACATGGGTAACCATGGGTAAACCTGGGTAAACCTGGGTAAACATGGGTAACCATGGATAACCATGGGTAACCATGGGTAATCCTGGGTAAACCTGGGTAAACATGGGTAACCCTGGGTAAACCTGGGTAACCATGAATAACCCTGGGTCACCATGGGTAACCATGGGTAACCAAAAGCGTTAGAGAAGTCTTAAAAGCGGTGGTAAAAGCAGTGGTCCAATGTAGCAGGTGAATAATAACCTAACGCCATAATGCAGGATTAGATTAAGACAGTATCACGTTACTGACGGTTTAAACACCAAAAGGAATTCGGCTTCAATATTCATTTACTTGCTGATTTAGCTACTGAATTGGCAGTGTTAGTGACCCGTCAAGATGTTAAACACACACCTTCCCTCCATGTTTTAACCCACTAATCTTTCACTTACTTCTCTTTTCAGCGGCGATGGCAAAGTCTTGGCCTTCAGCCCTTCCCAGTTGAAGCCATTAAACCACCTTCAGACACATTTGACATGAATCATAAAAACACACTAAATCATACGTCACCTTTGTGGCATGTATGCGTCTGTGATACTACGTTTAGGGTGGAGTCAGAGATTCTGGAGAAGGTTTGTCTTGGAATATTTGAATGTGATCAAAACACCTCTTCCTTCAATGCTATAGGGTGCTCCCTTAGATGCACTACTGTGTTTGTGTTCCCATTTACAGAGCCATGGCTGTGTAGAACAAACACAATGAACAGCTAGCTAGCAGAGCGTGAGGAGATAGTTATCTTACAATCGCTGAATTCACCTTTAAGTTTAACATTAAGATAATGGACACATTACAATCTCACCGGTGCTTCTTGATATCAGTGATTCCATTTTTCAGGTTGCCGAGGCGCTCTGCCGGATTCCGTCTGTGGAAAAGATCAGATGATAACAAAAGACTTGAATCTCACCTATAGCACATCTAAAGGTCATGTTCCATTAGCTGTAGCCCTCCAGAGAGCCCTCCTGAGAGTCCACCTTGAATTCACCTCAGTCACTGACCTCCTCAAATGCACATGAATATGCAGATATCTTTATTAGTAGTAGTATTTAGCAATCTGCGAGTAAAGTTTATCGAAATTTAGCAGATCAACTCCATTCTCTTGTCTCAAGTTAAAAATCGCACTGTAAAAGTAAGATTTTAGACCAGCAGACAGGAAGTCTTTGCCCAGATATCTGCTGGATAAACCGGAACCCCAGAATTATCACAAATATTCTTTCCCCCCATCGTCATCACACGATGAAGCCTCTGGGATCTAAGATGGCTGACCTTCCTCCGTGCCCAATAACATGTCCACTAACAGTTCCTCGTGATGATCCTTCATCTTCTATCCATAAATAAATAAATAAATAAACAAATAAATAAATACATCTTTCCATTTATTTTCTCTTCTCAGATCGGCACTTTACAGTATATTATTAAGCACTTAGTATAGACCCTAAGCAATTATTTCTGGGAATTGAATATTAAATATTAATGGTTGTTGTATAATGTATAGCTAAGTTAGCCCTGCTGACATGCTGTTATTATTCGAACAGAATGTTTTTTACTTACTTATGTTCAGATTTAGAAAATATTTACATATTTTAAATCGCTTTGAATAAAAGCGTCTGATAAATGCAGTAAATTATCTGTTCGTCATAGCGTTGTCATAGCTACCTGCACAGCTTGCGTATTAGGTCCTCTGGTCTCTTGGTGATCTTCTTGGGAAGATCCATCTTCTCAATGCCCTTCAGGATGAACGTGTACGTCATCATCTGGTCGCTGCCGGAAAATGGCGGACTTTGGGAGGCAGAGAGCATGAAAATGCATTGAATGAATTACCTTTCATTTTAATTGTACCTTTCGTTTGAGTAATCCCAAAGCTGAAGTGGGATTAACTGATTTCTCAAATCCAAATTTATTGGTATTCAATATTTGGGTATGCAGACCTGCCAATGAGGAGCTCAAACACCAGGATGCCCAGCGACCAGAAGTCCACACTGAAGCTGTGGCCCTTGTTGAGGATGATCTCCGGAGCCACGTACTCTGGGGTTCCACAGAAGGTCCAGGTCCTCTGGCCGCAACGGATCTTCTTGGCGAAGCCAAAGTCAACCTGGGCAGGACGAGGAGAGGAGGAACGTCAAGCACCACCATGGACGACACATCTTTCTTTTCAAGCTAATAGATGTCTTATTTTCACATTTAAATAAAAACTCAAATGCTGCTAAAAATATTACTTCATACTGTATGCATATTCATTATTTCATAATGGTTTGGCATGCATGTAATTTTATTGTAAAACAGTCTATGTATATTTGGTATTTGTGTATTTATAATGTTATCCAGTGTCATTTAACTTGTGTTTATTTAAAGGACCCCCTCGAAAATGATAAGCTACATTTCCAATACATTCTCTAAATACCACTATATATATATATATATATATATATATATATATATATACACAGTATATGTTATGGTGTTTGTTTAATAAGTATAAACAGGCCTCAAGATGTTCTGTTTGTTGTCGTTTTTTTATTTGGTAGACCTTAAAGTTGGCACTTCTGCTTTCGGGATTGGCAAGTCGATTTTAAAGATTATTCTTTTTCCATTATTGTTACATTTAATGTTTTGCATATTTATGGTACTTATCTGCAAGTCTGGCACCAGTCTCACCAGTTTGATGTATCTTATCTTATCTTATTTTATCTTATCGTATCTTATCTTATCTGACAGCAGTCTCACCAGTTTGAATCATCTTATCTTATCTTATATTATCTTCTACCAGTCTCACCAATTTAAAATATTTTATCTTATCTTATCTTATCTGGCAGCAGTCTCACCAATTTGAAGTATTCTATCTTATCTTATCTTATCTTATCTTATCTGGCAGCAGTCTCACCAGTTTGATGTATCCATCTGCATCCAGCATGAGGTTCTCAGGCTTCAGGTCTCGATAGAGGACCCCGTTGCGGTGGAGGTAGTCGAAGGCCTCGGTCACACAGCCCACACAGAACTTAGACGTCGTCTCATCAAAGCTCCCCCTGCAGTTGGTAGAAGATAACGCACTCTACTTTAAAGCTAATGTATGTTGGATTTCAGAGTTGCAACGAGAGCCACGTTAGTGCCATTGTAGTTACAATCCTGTTGTAGCTTTGTGATTCACATTCATGTGATTGACAAGTAAAACCAATCAGGGATAATAGGACCTGATTAGTTAGGATTATTAGGGGCTGTCCACCAACACACATGTTGTCACAGAGCATTTCTATTTGAATTTCTAACTAGAGTCACTCCTTAACAGCTCTAAATCCTAAGTACATTTAAAGGCATGGTTAGTTAGTCATTCTCCAGGACACTTGCTAACTTCGAGCTCAGTTCAAAAAACAAACTCCCTCAGAATCTCTGCCCCACATTGAAACGCATTGCAAATCCACGCGGAATTGTTGTTTTGAGCGGTGTTTGCCATTTTGTTAATGTTGCTATTTACAGAGCCTGAGCTGTGTAGAAGATCCAGATTCTTTTTTTCAGCATGCCAGATTTAGTTTGCAATAGCTGATTTTGCATGCCAATTATAAGCCAATACACATTTTGTCAAATTCAAAAAATATCTCCTCGCATTTCGCTAACTTACCATTCTCTGTGCGTGCTCAAAAAAGAATCAGATACTTCTACAAAGCCCTGGCTCCGTAAATAGCAACATAAACAACAAACAACAAAGCCGTAGCACTGCGCTTGGCTTTGCAATGTGTCACCACGGAGGAATATCATTTTGATTTGAGCTTGAACTTATCAAGCGTTCTAGTGAATGTCTGACCCTGCCTTCTAAGCTGGCACAACCAGCACTACAGACCCAGACCCACCTGTCTCTAAGGAGGTTCCAGAACCCCCCCCCCCAGCCCCTCCAGACGCACCTCTCTAAGGAGGCTCCAGAACCGCCCCCCAGCCCCTCCAGACCCACCTGTCTCTAAGGAGGCTCCAGACCTCCCCTCCGAGACACGCCTCCAGCAACATGTACACATACTTGTTGTCCCTGAAGGTCCGGTACAGCCTGGTGGAGAGAGAGAGAGAGAGAGAGAGAGAGAGAGAGAGAGAGAGAGAGGGAGAGAGAGACAGACAGGGAGAGAGAGAGAGACGGTGAAATTACAGCTAAATAAATACATGCTATTTAGCATGCTATTTTAGCTACATGCTAAATACATGCTATTTCGCATGCTGTTCGAGCTACTGTACATGCTAAATGCTGCATACAGCCTTACAGGGGAGGAATATTAATGTACGGAGGCAAACGTCTGTGACATTTTGTCTTTGTTAGTTTCCCAGATGGAACTGCTTTAGTTTCCGTCTCTATGGCAAACAATATGCTACTGCAAAACATTGTTCCCAAAATTTAAAGACAGAATAGAAAACAACGAAGACGGATAACATCCAATGCATGCAGGGTGGCTCTGCAGATGGAGGAGGAGGTGATTAAGGAGGTGAAGAATGGTTTCAGTATCTCCTCCTGCTCTGGTACATGCGGGCTGATTTAGATCAAGATAGTCTAACAAAAGGCAAAGAGCACCAATAACTCCATCCACCCGGGCCCCAGGGGACAGTACCCCCACACAGTGTTCCCCTTAATGTGACTGGATCATCTCTCACGGCAACGCCTGTTCATCCCACCTCTGAAGCAGGTTTCTAATGAGGTATAGGTCTGGTGGTGCGTGTGTGCGTTTGTGTGCATGTGTGTGTGCGTGTGTGCGTGTGCGTGTATATGTGCGTGTGCGTGTGTGTGTGCGCGTGGTAACACTGTGCTGAACTGTCAAATCTAGGGTTATCATGCCAAAACAGAATGAAATAACTGATTTCATGGCATACATACAGGCAGGCAGACTGATTACATGCAAAACAGTCAGACAGACAGACAGACAGACTGATTGCAAGAGAAACAGACAGACAGATTGACAGACAGAGAGACAGACTGATTGCAAGAGGAACAGACAGACAGGTTGACAGACAGACAGACATACTGATTGCAAGAGGAACAGACAGACAGACACTGAATGCAAGAGACACAGACAGACAAATTGACAGAGACCGACAGACAGACAGACAGACAGACAGACTCATTGCAAGAGGAACAGACAGGCAGACAGACAGAATGCAAGAGGAACAGACAGACAAATTGACAGACAGAGAGACAGACAGACAGACAGACTGATTGCAAGAGGAACAGACAGACAGACAGACAGACAGACAGACATACTGATTGCAAGAGGAACGAACAGACAGACAGACAGACAGACAGACAGACAGACAGACATACTGATTGCAAGAGGAACAGACGGACAGACAGACAGACAGAATGCAAGAGAAACAGACAGACAAATTGACAGACAGAGAGACAGACAGACAGACAGACTGATTGCAAGAGGAACAGACAGACAGACAGACAGACAGACAGACAGACAGACAGACATACTGATTGCAAGAGGAACAGACAGACAGACAGACTGACTTGACAATGAAGGGTGAGCGTGCGTCGGTGAGGATCTTCCTCTCAGAGTGGATGTGTTCCTCCTGCTTGTTGTCCACAATGTGTTTCTTCTTGATGACCTTTAAGGCGAAGGTCAAGTCTTCCCCCTTCACCTTAACCTGCACACCACACACACACACACACACACACACAGCAGCAGCAGTCAAGTAGACAACAATAAGTAACATTATATGAAGCCATGCCTGCACTAAAACTGCATGTATACAATCAACAGACTTAAACAATGCTCAAAAGTGACGGAAATGTAAAAAGCCTTTTTTCCCCTTGCATCAGTGCAACTACATGATTGGCTTAATAGGTTATGGTTCTGCCATTATACCGGACAGCATACAATTGTCTCTTGTCTTCCAACTGCTGTATTTGCCATTACGAACTTCTCCCATAGAGTTAGTAAGTGGTCTTTCTCCTCTATATAATGTCTCTGGTACTTCTCCCATAGAGTTCTATTGAGGACTCTCTAAGAGGTCTGTCTCCTCTAT
>JAODTR010050665.1:0-18199 GCA_025399935.1 Amblyopsis rosae
TGTCAACAATGACACAAGGACTTGACATTCTGATGGCAATGACATGTTCATTGATGTAAAAATGTGCTATTGACAGACTAAGGATTTTGAGCAAGTTAAGAGCTTTTGACAGAAATACATTGTGTTTTGATGTTTGTACGAATTGTTTTGAGAAATGTACACGCTGGTTTGCAACTGTACCAAACAACTGAGAAAAACTGTAATACACAGTCAACAGTTTCCGGAAAAATATGTCACTCACAAACCAACCATAACCATAAGTTGAAGCCTGTGATTGATCGCCTGTCTGTTGTTCCATGTTAGCACATAACAGCCAACTAACCCTTTACATCTAAAACATACAGTACGATATATGATGTTGTATGAATAATACAGCCAGGTAGGTTTGATAATTTTTTACCTGGTGAGATAAAGAATGTTCTCCAGAGCTTTTTATCCCGAGTCACATCCCTGATTTCCCTTGTCATGTTGACAAGCCTCCCTGCCACCGGAGGCACTCTCCGGAAATCAAGAATCCTTGAAAGAAAAGAGAGATAGGAAGAGGGAGTTTATATAGATTTCCCCCGAGTTATGATCCTCTTACATTGGTTTTCCTCCATATCACTTATATCACAGTTTTTTCCCTTCCCATTGTTAATTTGTCTCTTTATCTTGTCCCTGTCAATATACATCACTAACAGGATAACTGAAGAAACACTGCCCTCTAGTAGAAATAGTGGGTATTGTCATATGCTAATATAGGCCTACATTTTCTATGTTTTCTGTCTTATATCCACTATAGTGCAAAACTGAACTACGCACAAGGCAAAAAAAAATTAACATAAATAAATTCATATATTTATTTATGTTAATTTTATCTTATTGTACTTCACTGGCCTGCTAACTCTATTGTGAAGCTGCTGAGTGTGTGCAGCAGACACAGGCTACAGGCTGGCAGACAGGCGGTGTAACCCTAGCCTACAGAGGAAAGCATTCAGTAGCTGCAAACTGCACCGTCATGTTGGGCCTCGCTGACAAAGGAGCATCTGTGGATGTGTGTGTGTGTGCGTGCATCATGTGTGGTGGCTGCCGTGGGCACACGCATGCACAGCAGTACATACACACACTTCAGTAAAGACTGTGACATTTCTCACTAGCAGGGACCTCTGCTTGTATGGAGGAAACTACCGGCAAGATATATGACTTCTCCTTCCCTACTAACCTAATTATGTTTTGGAACATTCCACAGGATCAAACAAAGGTCTGCATAGCCTGAAAATGTCATGACAGAACACAGCCCAGTATTTCATGATAGTAAAAATAACCTTTATCTACATAGCACCTTTAAAAACACAGTTCACAGATTGTGTTGACTGTCAAAACAAAGCGAGAGAAAATAGGGTGCGATAAAATAAATCAGGCCGCAAAACATCCTCAACCCTCCTTGGAGACAAGCAAGGGTTCAGGCGGCTTTCAATGTGGTCAGGCCACCAGACCATGATTCATAGGCAGCCCTGCACGATGCACACAGTCTAAAAACAAACTTACTAGGAGTGGGCATGGCCACCTCCTCCCTGCCAAAACAATATGCTGGCTGGCAGTGCCACCCCTGTGGCATGCCTGTGGCTTCCGTTATTACTGCATGCACCCACATGCAGATGCATACTACTTACAGTCGCCTTGTCTGTGGTGTGTGTGTGAGTGTGAGAGCTTGTGGTTGCCTGTGTACAGGCCAGGTGATGCTAATTTCAGTCATTAAATTCTCCATAATTACAGTATAAAATGTTGTGTGCACAAACAAGTGTGCATGTTGAAAGCAACATGCTACATACAAGACTTAGACTTAGGCCCCCTCCAATGAAATGCAACAAACACTTTCAGCATTGTGATAGTGATAGCTGATCCCAATGTTTACTGTTAGGTAATTATCTATAAAAATTATCTATAAAAATAAACGTGTGTGTACTGTGGCTTTAAAGCTCTTAAACATATTGTATCTACTTTAAGATGGGGTTAGATTTGAGACATTTGTTGGAAAATAAAGATACCTGCATACCTGTCCAGGTGAAAGGCAGCAATTTCTGCATTGTGCCTCTCAAAGTCAGAAAAGTAGAAAAAGTCTGGAGGAGTTTCCTGCTCACGGGTCTGTCTGAAAGAAAATACATTATGAGTTTAGGTTTCATTTGATTTGATTTGTGCTTTTTTAATGTGCCATAAAAACAAGCAATGAATTACTAACTAATAAAGCACGTTTTGCACTGTATGTGATTTTACAACTGTAAATAAATGGATGCACTAGATGGTATAAACACATTAATGTGCATGGCTGAAATACATCTGACTTGACTTTAGACAAAAACAGCACAATAGTCCAGAGTTTTCTTGCCGTTGTTAGCTTTCTGCTGTGAGCTAACATCACTGTGTTCATATTAGGATTTGAGAAACATTTAATATGTTATGAGACATGTTCAGTAGGATCAGTCTGCATTGTAAATTAGACGTTTATTAATGCACTACGCCTGTCTGAAAAATGCTACTGCCAGGCTGACTCTATCCTGTGACACATACACACACACACTCGCACACACACGCACACACAGGCACAGGAGACATGGTTGTCTGCTGAGTAGGCCGAGGGGTCTGAGTCAGCAAGAAGAAAGCTCTCTCTATACCCCCCCCCAAACACACACACACACACACACAATGCACAATTTTGTACATACACCAATTCAACACACATTTCAATCATCAAAATAATAAAATATTACTACACTATGTGTATTCTCTCTCTCTCTCTCTCTCTCTCTCTCTCCCTCGCTCTCTAAAAAACACACACATTACAGTAACCAGTACCATGCTTGCAGTCATGCTGGTAGTCAGCTAAGCTTGACCCCCACACACACACACGCTGCCTGCCAGGAATGTAGTCTTTTTATGTATCCTTTGCTGCTATTATGATCCATTCAGCTTCCCCGAGACTAACAGAGAACTAATGGACGGATGGGATTATAGGTTGCACTGCTGCCTTGTGTTACAGTGCGCCTAATGGACCCACTTCTTTACCATTTAAATGGGCCCTTATGCAGAGAGCTCATGGAATCCAGATAATAGCATTACAAATGCACACCAACCAGCACAACATGATTTGAAATGCTTTCTTTCAATGGAAATGTAAGCATGATTAGTTTTCATTCATGTGAATGTATAGTCAAATGAAATGTATAATTATGACGTCTCATTAATGACATCATAGGTATAAATTATATGTATTGTATAATAATAACAATAAATTCAATGTGTATTATAATATTCTTTGTGATTTCTGTACATACACAAAATATACAATCAACCATTGATCAGCTACCAAATATATGAATATATATTTGGTAGCTGATCAATGTGTCCTGTGTTACTATCAGCAGAGCTGAATGGCAGCCTTGTAAAATACAAGCAAACAAACTGGGACAAGCTGACCACAACAGCTAAAGGCATAGTAAGTCATTCTCAAAAACGCTTGCTAAATTCAAACTCAAATCAAAACAAGAACACATCTTCCCTCGGAAGCTACACATTGGAAATGTATTGCGAAGGCTAAGATCTCGCTGTTGTGAGTGGTCTCCACCACTGCGTTCCTATTCACAGTGCTGTGTAGATGTACAATGAAGTACAATGATTTGTCACGCACAGAGAATGGTAAACTAGCGGACTGCACAGAGATATTTGGTTAATTTTACAAAAAGTGTATTCGCTCGTTATCGTTTATTTCTTTTAAATAAGGAAACATCAATAGACTGGTAATAGTCATTTTCTGGGGCAAACTATGTTTCTCTCTGGAGAATCACTGAACGTCTTCACTAAGCTATAGCATCAAGATTTATTTCACTGGCTACCTTTATTTCTGCATAAAACCAGCTGGCAGAAATCACAGACTTTAGTTGCCATGGCCACCGTGACCTAACATGCAATTTCCTGTTTGGAGGGAAGCTCTTTGCAATTGCAGTTGTGGGAAAAAGCCGAATTGCAAGCACACACACACAAACACAGACAACCCCTTATGTAAAAATGAACTTGACACTTAAGCAGAGTGCTTGTGCTCACACGTATGTGTATGAGATTGCTGATGGGTCAAGATGTTGAACTCTTCCTCATGGGATCATACTACAGCTGTACAGTCATATAGCAGAAACAGACACACAGAGAGATTGAGAAAGATTTGTGGTGTGTGTGTGTGTGTGCATGCATGGCTAGACACACCATTCATATATTCATCTTGAAGCGGTATTAGCATGCAGTAGAATAGGCTGTCTAGCTACCCTCATATCTAAGTTCCATGCTAACGGAAGACTGCATTTAGCACTATCAAGAGAAGGCAGTGACTTCTTTTAGAAAGCAGACTAACTAACTCCTCTGAGCTATGCAGTCACACACACTTCTATTAACCTGGGCTTGGCATTTGAAAGAGAGAGAGAGAGAGAGAGAGAGAGAGAGAGAGAGAGAGAGAGAGAGAGAGAGAGAGATAGATATCCATCATCTATTGGTAATCCACAGCAGATTTCATCTTCCCCCACCACATGCGTCATTGTGTCTGTTTGGCACGGTCTTGGACATCTCTGAGGTCCCATATGGCGGGCACCGTGTGAGTGTCTGGGGGTGTGCGTTTTGAAGGTAGTAGCCCAGAGGAATGGAAACTGCAGACACACAGGACGTGCACGCACGCGGGCACGCATACAGACACACACGCACGCACACATACACACAAAACTGCATGCCGTTTGCACTTTGCTAACAACCGACCTCCGCCTGCATGTCCAGAGTCCCAGAGATAAACCAACAGCACAGAGCAAGTGACATAATGCTGTATTAAGAATATTTAAAAAAAAAGATGTCGGCAACCTGGTTTGGTAAAAAAAAAAGTCTCTCTATCACCGGACTTAAGTTGCACTCTATTTAATACCCTCCCCCAAACACAAAAAAATTTAAGGTGAAATAAGCATGTATCCCATGAAAAACACTGTATGATTCTACTGTTTCTACTGCCACCTAGTGGCCATGATTTAGCTGTGCAAATGTGCTAAAAATACAGATAAATAAAGCTCCTGTGAAAAAGGTAATTTAGTCAGCCATTGTGTTTACCAACAACAAAAAGTTCAGGTATTTATGTGTTTGTTATTTTGATTGGTTGTAGGTGATCCGATTGCCTGCTAATCCCATTTATTGACAATTCACTGAGTGTTTCCATACAAACAAAGCCAATCACTAAAAACTGTGCAGCTTGCAATAACAAACTTGGCAGATCACTTGGTTACGTGCTCTGCACAGATTCTAACCAAAATCTCCATTAGAGAGAAAACAGCACTATACGGTTTGAATGTGTTCATGTAAGGTAGTGTGTGATGCCGGCAGACAGTGCACCTTGTCGATAATGCACATAACCCGTCAAGATGACAGATACATGGAAAGATGGAGGGTTATAAGGGGATGCTGGGCTTTTCAGACAGGTGAATGGTGTCTGTCATCTGCCAGATACCCAGAAGCATCAGTGGTGTCATCAAAGACTGTCAAGGGGTGTCTATGTGCTTGTAGAAACAGCAGTGTGCTGTGAGAGAGAAAGACGGTGTGTTTGTTTATATACTGTATATGTCGGTGCGTTTCCCCTGCTCCTTATACACATGTGGTTCTTCCCCATATCAACAGGGTTGGTATCAGGGAGTGATCGAACAGTCAGCTCCAGGTAGCTTTTGCAATTGAATTTCACATTGATGTTACACAAGTTGCATTCTGGCCCCAGTTATTTTCAGTATGAGAAACTGCCACGAGGTGAGAGTTATTTGCTAATAATGCTTGGAAAATGTGCTTGACTCACTGGAGATTACCGATAGCCAGAGAGAGTAACCTAATCATCAAAGATATTAGGTTTGGATGAGATGAGTGTCAACACCTAATTCTATATAGCCACATTGATTAAATTCCTGTCTGTCTATAATACGATGGGGTTGAGTCTCCTACATTTGGCCTGCCCTCCTGCTTGGTTGTACATTATTCAGCTAGCCAGAAGTCAGCTCACCTAATGTGCAGAGGTGTCTAAAAATACACATTAGGAAATCTTGCACCAATCTAGCACTAAGCAAATACTGAGACAGCTGGCAATGCAAACTGGGCTAAAAGTTAACCTAAAGGTGTGAAATATGGAAGCTTTCATCATGGTCTCCATTCTTCTGTACACAATGAATCCTTCTGTGCATCTGTTTTCCTTAATCTACCTTAGTTCTAACGTTTGCTTTGCTCCACTTTATTCTGTATTACCGTTAGAGCTATTTTCTGAAATGCTTTCTTCCTAACCCTAATTGAATGGCATGGCATATTCAGCTGCATTCCCTTGGGCCTACCCCTCCGCAGAGAGATGTGTTAAAAGACCTGCAATCACTATGAAGATGACACAAAGGATGGATTTACTATATCTATATATTAGCTGGGATCCTACAATTATCTTAACAGGCAAAAGTATGTAAGAAAATACGTGTTTGTGTCTTGGCACTACATCGTTTACTTACAGGAAGCTAAACTTAGTGATCAAATTAACTTCCCATAATACATGTTCACAATTAATGTTAAGGATGTGATTTGTACCTCTATCTTTGAAATATCACATTTGATTAAATGAGTCAATCCGATTATGATTAGAGGCAGATTTGCCTTTTATTAACAGATGTGATGTTAGATGCGGAATCATGAATATTTCACATTATAATCTCTGTCTGACTGCAGCACCGTGGATGTAATCAAATTCTTCATTTAAAATATTTAGACATAAAAAGGAAAAACTTACACTGGCTCTATTTATATGATTCTTCCATTATGAAGGCTTTTCTTATAGGCATTAACATTTTAAATCTAAGCACTACCTGCACCTATTCTAAATATAAAGCGAAAAAAAAAAGCTAACTTCTACTACTAACGAGTGTCTTTAATCAGTGGATTTTGTACTTGATCTGAATCAATCTGTATACAGTATATTTTCCATATAGATTCCAATCACAACAGGCACCAGTTTATCTTCAACAAACAGAATATTCCGGCATCAACATCAAACTTTCAAACATTCAGCGCTACACAACATTCAGCGCTACACAACATTCAGTGCTACACAACAAGGCCATTCTTAGGTCAAGTGAATATTGTAGATGACAGAGCGTGAGGATGTTTCAAAATGTGGTGGGTATGGAAACAGCACACACTATTGTGGTAATATTAGTTTGATACATTTCATTTCAGAGTATTGTATTTTATGCAGTAATGGAAAAAATAAATACATAAAAACAATCACATTATGAAAATCATCTCCACGAGGGTATTCTTTTGGTTTGTTTAATGTTGTCCAATCATTTGATAGCACCTGTGCTTGAAAATCACCCTCAAACGTTTGTTGTTATGATTATTTGATAAGGTGGTCCAATCACCCTCTAGTGATTTTATACCTATTGGCACAGCTTCACTCACAATGGAGTTTCCTATTCTACGAACAAATAGTGGAGCTTGCAATATCAGCATGCTTTTGCCAGGCTAATAGAAAAAGTAGTTTTTTCCTAATATTCGCATACATTTGCTAAAGGTAAATCTCAGGTAATTCCTACTCCTGACAAGGAGTGTCAGTGATTGTCTAGTGATTGTATAGTGACAGTGCTATGTTGTTAGAATGCTATAAGAACAAGAGAGAAGTAGAAACAGCCCATATATAGCATGTTGACCAAACAGAATTATTGCTATATAGAATTAACCAAATACCTGCATGCTGGCAGGAATAATCCTCTTCTAAAAGTTTTTTTTATTAGAAAATGTCATCTTCCAGTGGAAGGTAAAGAGGGCAAAGAGTGAGTTTGGTGAGACGGAGAGAGAGAGAAAGCTGCACCAAAAGATTAGCACAGCACAAGGGTCTATATTACTCCCATGATGAGGACAAACTGAACAGTTTACAGCCTCTTAGCTTTGAGAGGGATCTCAGTAGTTTTTCTGTTCTGCACACTAAATCAATGTGCATCGCCCTATTCCATCTTACTGAGAAACAACCCTTGCATTCAGCAAACTTGCAAACCCAGCCAAATGGGAGATGAGAAATTGCAGTGTGCTCAATGAGCAGAAATAATTTCCTTACATCTGTTTTTCAATGAAGAGGTTTATGTGTATAATATACAACACAAAACAAGTTGAAATACAATTCAGGTTACGGTCATAAAAAGTATAGAACTCTTTAGCCTTAGAAAAAACAAACTAAAGGTGTTTTAAACTGGTTTCTTGGGATCAAATTCAAAGCTGCATTTTACTACTGGAAACTGGCAGTTGAATAGGTGAGAATGTATATTGGAAAACAGCAGGTTATAGATCCCAAAACCAAATTACCCCTTGAGTAAATCCTTCAAAAACCATCTTCTCCATAAAGTTTTTGTAAAAACAACCAACCTTCTAGTACAAAACCATGGTGATTTTATTAGCACAACATTTTCCCTACAGCACACATAAAGTATAGTAAATAAATAAAGGGAATATCATATTTTTCTAGCCAGTCTACAACTTCTCCCCATTTGTATGGGGTACATTATAAGAGTAGTTTATTGCATTGTGAACATTGGATAATATTGGGTCAATCAGCCTAGAGGTTTATTTTGGATTTAGTCATTCAAATACAACTGCTGCTATCCTATCCAACTAATGAGAAATCTGCACTTTCTATTTGCCTTAGTTTTCAACTTTGGTGAGGCATAAAACAGCCTTTTTGTGTGCACCACTAGTGTTGATCAGAATATTCAACTGTAATATTAATTAAAATACTACCAAAGTTCAATATTTTACTATAAATGGTTATTCAGTAATTACTGAAACATCCTTCTTGGTTAGTTCCTATTAAATTTGCTCACTCTGTCCACTTTAGTTTTTTCTGCAGAGAACCAACAAAACAGAAGGTCCTGACTTCCTTGGTAGGACTTTCAGTTTTCCTTTAATTATCCCAATGTGAGTTTCATTAAAATGCCATCCCTGCACTGCATTAATTATATGATTAATGACAGAATATCATTTAATTTAGCTTCTTAATGAGTGTGAAGGCTGTCTGGAGCTAGCAGCAGCAAAGCGCAAATGTTAAAGGTAAACTCTCTTCCATGTTTTGTAGGCCCACTGCCATGTAGCCCTTCGCTCGAACAGAACTTTAAACATTCCACCGTCTTTAACAGAGCCTTGTTATCGCCTCACCTGCCGCTTATTCGCTCATTATAATTTAACCACGACAAAAACTGAGTCTGTATCCAGATATTTTAGACATACTAGCCCAATTATAACATTTATAATACTGATGCATCTGAGAAAATAGTTATATAATAACTGTTACTGAAAGTGTTGGAGCTCACCTCCGCTAATTTTCAGCCTACAATAGCCTATGTACCGGAGCTCAGCTTGGGCTGGCTCGGGCCCAATTGAAACCCATTATGTGTGGTGTTTCTCCCATATTTCCTGTAAACCATTTTTATTTAGACCTGTCACTGGGCTTGTTTTTCTCCGCGGTTTGTGGCCAGTGCTGTTTCCTAAATAGAAGCCATCTATCAGAGACTAAGTGGGGGCTTAGCAAAGTCATTGTGGTCAGTGAGTGGGTGACAGTGGCTGACAGTGGCAGCGGGGTAGCGGTGAAACCACTGTAAAAAACAGCTTCAGGGACTGCATGTCTCATTGTGTAAGAACTAAGTGGGCTGGACTGAATCCAGTGTTCTTGATTAAATCTAGATACATGAAGTGGAACGTAGGTTCACACTCTATGATCCCAAACTATGGCCCGAAGCCCGAAGATGGAGTTGACTAGTCAAGCAGATGCAATGATAAAAACAAACCGTGAATGATACATAAAGATATCATATTTCAGCAGCGGAATCTACTATAACACAAAGGCCTTATGCGCGCAACATCACGTGATATAGTCCATTCAGAGAATAGGCAACACGAAATCAAATGAGGAATTTCCCACCTGCTCACCATAATACCATTTAGCGATAAGAAGAGCTAATCTGTCCATCTATTCATCCGCCCATCCATTCATTCACACCCTCCACCCGTTCTCCCATGCTGCACACATATATATAGGCCCACTTATCCTGTGTCTTTTTGTGTCATTTCTCTCCCAGGTGGACAATCCTCCCAGGAGCACCGGCTGTTATTTAATGTCTCACTCTCCGCTCCGGCACAGAGGGCTCCTCTGTCTCTCCTCCCCTGCTTGCCCAGGGCCCTGGAGGGGGGGTTGGGTGATAGGGGGTGAGAAGGGGTGACCCAGGCAAGCCCCTGGATCAGGTTGCGCCCTCGCTGGCCCGGTGAAACCACCACAGTCCCTCCTACATCCTGCTTTAACAATGAGCAGGGATGGAGATCTCGTCTCTGGTGTAATTGTTAGACAATGTTGGCATTCTAACCCACCCTTCCCGGTCCCCTCTTAGGGGAATGGGACCGCCACACGCAGCCTAATTTCCACCTTGCATGGGAGAGACTTAAACTGGCGCAGCCCCCGGCACCTACAATGGGCGTATTAACCTGTATGTGTGTGAGTGTGTATCACACAAAAGGCCCAAGTAACAGGCCCACAGTGTTCTCTCTCTCTCTCTCTCTGTTCCTCTCTGTAAAAAAAAAAAAAAACACACGGTTGTTTCTTTCATTGGGCTTGGTGGGCCGGTGGAGCTCACTGTGATGGATCTACCTGGGAAAGGTCATTGTCTAATGACACAGTTGGGCTGTGGTGCGCGGTGCGTAGTCACAGACGCACAGCCCCCCCTGGGTGACTCAGCCGAAAATCAACAGCCTGTACAATGTGTGATTTTACGCAATTCAGCCTCTGAAACTCTCTCCTGTTACCGAGCCCCGAGAAAATTGAGTGTTATTACAACTTCAGAGCTCCACTGGAATTTAGAAAATACCAGACCTATTAGCAAGACGTCCAGCCACACAGTTGTTATCCACCTAGGTGTGATAAATGGCTGGTCATAATCATAGACATTAGGTTCTCTGCAGCAATTAGATGTGGAACATTCCACACAGTTAAACACCTTTCTTGAACGCACCCGTTAGAGACAAGTCACTGTCGGGATTCTGGGGCTGTACGAGTGTCTAGGTTTTCCCCTCCTTCATCGCTCCATAAAACATAATGCTCTTGTGGAATGTCTAAGATTCATTTCAGCATTCCAGGCAGAGAGAGACAATCCTAGTGGGATGGATAGGAATTTCCCTCATGCCTGACTGTAATGATACGGTATGAGGGATGGCCTCCTCCGCATGGCATCCTTAACACACTATTGTGAAACCACACACACAGACACACCCACACGCACCATAAGTACAACAGCCACGGTCACATCAACGGAATATTAGCACCTAAGCCATTCGAAGCGACATGACGTTTAATGTTCCTGCCTGTTAGATTGAGCCTTCAGCTCATAATCCTCGGAGCCTGTGGTCTGTCCTGTTGGTCGTGTCGCGCCGACTGCAGGCACTCAAAGTGCGCACATGATGCAAGCTGCTGACCCACTATGTCGAAATCACTGAGTTACATAAGAGTCTGTCTCACCTGACACACACACACACACACACACACACACACACACACACACACAGAGATAACAAAAACACCACATACACACACACACACGCAAACATTAAATCACACACACAAACGCACATCAAAACACACATACACACACACACACACACGCACACACAGAGATAATAAAAACACCACACACACACAAACATGAAATCACACAATCACACACACACACGCACACACACATACAGATGCATGCACACATGAAAACACACACACACACACGCATTACAAATCAAACATACACACACACGGACACACACACTGTGTGTGTAATCAGGCTGCAGTGAGGGGGATCTGCAGCGGTGCTGTGAGCACACACACTTGTCAGACAGAGAGAGAACGAGGCATAATCTATAAATACAGCGCCCAGAGGCGAGAGACAAGTTTAGGATTAGTCCCGCCTCAGCGAATCTAACAAATTCCTCCCCTCCCCAAAAATAATAAAAAATGAATCATAATATCATGAAAGGGAGGGAGGATGGAGGAGGGAGGGTAAAATGCCACATCTGCCAGAGCTGACCTAGTAAAACATTTATAGGAGACAATCTTAATGGGAAATATATGTGTTTGTGTGTGTGTGTGTGTGTGTTGGAATGGGGGCTAAAATAAGACAGCTCTTACCAAGTCCAGAATAGCAGTCTTATAACTGACAGATATACCAGAGAAAGACAGATACTTCTATTCAGACTTCGCACCCAAAGAATAATGAATGAGTAACACTAATGTCACTTCAAAATACTTAACATATACACAAATGCAGAAAGACATGGGTCATAACACAGCAACTGCAGTAGTATAGAGCCTGTTTGGTTGCCTTTATTTTCATCAGGCAGTGCCTAGAGAGGAAATAAAAATAAAATAATAAATCAGATTCACAATTTTTGCCAAAAAGTGTTTGTCCACAATCCACATATGCACAGTGGCACTCCTATCTTCCATTATATTTCTCTTATATCTTAATGGTAGCACTACATGCTACAATTTTCTTCCTGTCCACATACAGCCACCCACAGTTGTGGACAGTTTAAAATATACAGACAGCTATTGTATACATTTAGGCTTCAGAATAATCTTGTCCCTTTAAAGCTGGGAAACAGATGTCCTCACTGCTTTACACCAGGCCCGCTGTATGTAGGGATATGATACATGTTTAAAGAAGCCTTTATTATAGCGTATTTGTAAAGAGCATGTTTGTCAGAGGATGTTACTGGATGACTGTAGGGTGTGTCTTTACACAACCTAATGTTTCAAAATATACAATATGTACGCTCCACCAAACATGTACTCAGGCAAAGAAAACTAGCTAGTGATGCAAACACCCTGCCACCCGTTGTGTTGACACATTCTCTATGTGGGCCTCCCTTCTTGATACATTAGCAAACAATTAGTTTTACACAAAGCACAAATTACTTTTTAGCATTGTAACATTTAACTCTCCCTGTAGCTTCCTGTTTTATGTTTTCAAACGCATAACATAGTTCTAAATGATTTTTATTTGACTTCATACAGTAATTCACCATTTACTTGTTTTTTCTCCACCCTCAAGCAATTATTTGTTCCCACCTGACTGTTGCAGTCACATTTCTTCTCTATATTTCCTCTCTTCCTTCTGATCCCATTTGTTGGTACAGCCTGCATCCTTGCCTTTGGCCACCTCCACCCACATACCCCTGTTCCATCTTCTCCTTGCACCGCTCTCTCTCTCTCTCTCTCTCTCTCTCACTCTCTCTCTCTGCACAAACACCAGCACATGGCCAAAGATGCAGGACAAGCATAGATCACAAACACGGACCTGAACAAACATTCAGTACTTTCACAAACATATCTAACATGAGAAATAAACCTACAAACCTACATATTCACACTAGTATGACACACACACACACACACACACATGCACGCACGCACACGCACACACACACACACACACACACACACTGCATTTAAAACTCCAGTCAGTGTGGCTACTCATCCACTGCTATGTATCGTCTGTTCTTCAAAGGCATGCCACTGATCTCAACCGCCAGGCCAGATTAATCGACACCAAATTAATTCTGGCACTGAATCGCAAGCAGTCGGGTTCCCTGGCAGATGGTGGGTGCATGTATGTGTGTGAGTGTGAGATGAGCTAAAAGATGTGCCAGTGACGTGACAACGGAGAGATTGCGCTGACTCCGGTGTGGCACAGACACACCAGTGTCTTTCTGCCAAGGTCTGGGCTGGTAGATGTCTGTTTAATGTGAAAGCCAGTGCACTGATGCTGAGGTGCTGCCATGCTTTCTATAAGCCGCTGACACGCAAAAAAGACATGTAATCTGAGTTGTACATTAGCCTTTCATGTGGGAATCGTCATAGATGAACAGATGAGTTTGAGATCCGAACTCAAATAGCAGGATCAATATTTGGTCCAACCAACAGAGTTGGTCTCAGGCCGGATCAAACTGAACCATGGTTCGATTCGTTAGCAGTGTAAAAAACGATCTTAATGTTTAGTAGCTGTGCAAATACTCCAATACTGCTGTGGAAATAATATACTGATTCAATGGACAGCATTGTAAAGTAGGTAGTAAAAAGAACTTCCATTGTGTGCATGAACAGCTCCAGCCTAACTAATGTGATATACTGTATGTAAGTGATAGATAGATTTAACACCTAGTTAAATCTAAGACTTTCATCTGAATATTTCCTATTACAATAAATGTCTCTGAATGCATGCATGCGTGCGCACGTGTGTGTGTTTGTGTGTGTGGTCAAATACTGTACAGTATGTGAGAAAGGAAAGCGCATGTCATTCCAGACAGCTGTGCAGACAGCTGTAACTTACTCAAACACCTACACAAATACACACAAATGCGTGCATGCGCGCCCGCACACACACACACACACACACACACACACAGTAAGGGGTTAGAGGGTTCACAAACCCTCAATCACCCAGAGCTTGAGAAGGACACTCTGTGAGCCCCAGCTATATCCCCTCAATCAGCTACACAACAATAAACAGCTACAATCAAATTGCCCAGTATATTATTTCCACAGCAGTATTGGATTATTTGCACAGCTACTAAACATTAAGATCGATTTGAAACAGTGTCCTGGATGCCATGATTCCTCTACCGTTTCCTTGGTTCCAATCGATGTTCCTGTCCTTGTCTGTTTGCGTTAATTAGACTTTTTCCCACTGACGACTTCAAACAGTTGTGCTTTCACAGAGCAGAGCTCAAACGGAAGGTGAAGAGGAACATTAAAATTCCCTTTTAAAATCACAACCCATTAAGGACAGTTTATAAACAAAGTATCCAATAGCACTTTACTGCAGTCTTTACCGGTCAATAACGCAATCATCAATCTTTCATGATCAGATCAGATCAATATCCCGAGCTGGGGAGCAGCACTCTCCAGAGGATAATCGTCTGTGCTTATCAGGCCCTCGACTCATTGATCGAGGGGCTCAGCAGAGACCCGATGATGAAGCCCACGGGTCTTAAGAGGTGGATGAGATGGGTCGTGCGAAACACCCTCATTTACAAAACAGCCTGCGGCCTGTAAAAGCTAAACAGCCTCTTGGGTGTTGGAGCTCAGAGACTGCATCGCTAACCCTCATTGCGTAGCTAGCCCTGAAAGGCCTAGCTTGTCAAAAGCGTCTGACTTGTGACGCAGATGAGATGTAAAGAAGTACTGTATCTCGGCACCCCTTTGGCGCATACGGGGATCTGCATATGTGTCCTGTATAGATCCTATAGCACACGTGTGCACTGGTATAACGAACCCTGCATTCTCATAGACACCTCCCAGAGGTTCACAACAAGAGAGTGAGAATCAAAGCTCCTCCTGCTATTGTACAGTATGTGGAGCATACAGATGTCAGACTAGAGGCTATTAGGTGAGAACTAACAGTGTTCAGTGAACAAATTGATTTGCTCAGTGCATAGCTGATCCCCCTGCCCGCTTCCCCTGACAAATCCACTTAGCCTGACATGGGCGCGATGGTTCTGCGGGCCGCGGCCTTCTCTTTGGCAAAGGACAGGGTTGGGACACACACCAGGGTTGTGTGCCAGTAAAGACACAGAGTTCTGGCATGGTGCGAACCCACGTTCAGCTGTGATAGAGCCTTGTGGAGCTCCAGCTGGCAGTGCCAGCTCCCAGACAGGTTGGCAGTGCTACCGGCATCCCTACCCGCTGGTTCATCTCTGGCTCTGTCTTATCACTGTCACTCAGCCATTTTGTATTAATGCTGTTTCTTCTCACAGGCCACCTCTTCAGAGCCACAGCCTCTGAGCCTTCTGTCTCTTCATATGCCCTTATACTCACCACTGGAAAAGTTTTATATTTACATAATGTACGTATCTCCCAGCCCGCACAAAGAACCAAAAGCTTTCATGGTTCCAGATCATTTTAAATGATAAAGGCCAGTGTAAATGTCTCATTTTCATATAGTCAACATAGCCTATGAAAATAGCTAAATCTACAATGTTTTTACTTACAGTGTTTTCCTCGATATAGAGTCAAACTCAATTAATTCTCTAACGTCTAAAAGGTCATAGTATGGAATAAAAGGTGTAGTCAGCAATTGTAAGCTAATCAGTGATGGTTTGTTCCTTAGGGCGATTGGGCGACGCACTGCCAAAGGGAGAAAGAGAGAGGAGGGAATTTAAAACTTTTCCAGTATACCAGCCCCTTTTTGGCCGATTTCAATATGGCTGAAAATCATCCAGACCACTCCCGTTGAGTGTTTACGTCATACAAAACGTTGGTAGATATCTGTTAGTGACGTGCGTAGTCTACGCAACATGACTTTGTCGCCGCACAATATGGATTGTGTCTCATCCGTTCTGTCTGCATGACTTGCGAAGTAATATCATAATAATATTATTAATTGGTAGGATCGTCTAGTGTGTATGCAATTGTGCTTTTCCATAACTATTTTTTTACAATATCATTTAACATTTAAATCAAGGTGGCTGGAGACTAGGTAGCCTACTAACGTACCTTAAGAGAGATTGGGCAAGAGCATTTTGCTGCACCTAAAATGACATGAGAACTGAATCAGACTATAATGAATTCATTTATTTTCATTATCAATCTAAAGTGTGTTTATAGCCCTCATTATTTAAGACATTTATTTGATTAATCAAATTGTAAAGCCGACATCTCAGCTTGTTTAGTTTTGCATAGATGTTGCCATCAAGTGGGTATCAAGCGGTATGGCACTAGTGAGGTGACATGAAAAACTAAAACAAGAAATTGTAGGCTACAATAGCTAGTTGACTTAAAGCTATAGTAAGTCAATTCACAATAGGCTATATCTCATTGGTCTGCTGGCTGCCTGTTCTTTGTGCTGGATAAAATCTAATGTTTGTAGCCTATACACATTCCTGCCTCTGTAAATAGTAACACCAACAAATTGGTGCAGATCTCACCACACAACAATATCAAAGCCTTGGCAATGTGTTTCCAATGTGTGGTACAGAGCTTCTGAGGGAGCATCCTATGGCATTGGATTGAGAGGTGTTTTTGTTTTGATAGATTTCAAATATCAATAAGCTTTCTCCAGAATGACTGACTGACTATATAGACATTTACTTATGTGATGGGGTTCGTTGTTAGCTAGAGTAATGGAAGATTTAGCAAACAGAAGAAAAAAGAAAAGAAAAGAAAAGAAGCTACTTATTGATGTCCAGTTTAACATCAGTGCAAACAAGCCAACTTTCCACTGTGCGCTTCAGAGGAATACAGAGCTATAGGTGCCCTGCAAGCTGTCAGACTCCTGGCCTAAGTCTGTATACAGATTTACATGAAGCTCAAAGAGACCTGGGCATCAAAGACTCTTTGAAGCACCACCTGATGTCCTTACTTTGTGTGTGATAGAAGGTAATCTCATTACTGTAGCTCATTTATAAGAATTACAAGGAAAAAGAAAATACATTTTTTTAAAGATTGGTTTTTGTTTCCATTTTCAGGAATGTTGTACAGTGCTTGTGAATGCTTGTGACATATCATTGTGACAGACAAAATTAGGACTTGTGAAGACGGAGACAGGCTAAATATGGGTTTATAGTTTTCTCTAGCATGTCATTTAGAAGCTGACATACAATTATACTCAAAAAACTTTATAACAGAATCTGAAAAGAATTCTTGCATGCAATTCAATTGCAAATAAAAGTGTGCGTTTCCTTTCGTCTTTTTACTGGTTAATTTACTTAACGTGTTTTCTTTCTTATAAATACTTATTATTATAAATACTAAATACAGAAAAACACGCACATACGCACACACTAGATACTGAGTGAGTTACACAAACACATTCATTCTATTCACCTGTATGAGCATGTGCAAATGTGCAAATGTTGTTTAAAAGTAAAGCTACTGTATTGTTATCTAGTCTGGCATCACAATGTGTCTGACAAATATCAATGCATTGTTTATGCCATCCACAGTATTCACAGGTCATCACAATATGACTTGCAGCATTACTGATGCTGCAGCTTTGCATCCAGCATTTCCTAAAATGTTGTTTCTCTCTCTCTCTCTCTCTCTCTCTCTCACTCTCTCTCTCTCTCTCTCTCTCTCTCTCTCTCACACACACACACACAC
>JAODTR010050676.1:0-18194 GCA_025399935.1 Amblyopsis rosae
TTTCTAGTGTTATATTTGTGTTACACACACACACACACAATATATATAATCACCACAGGGAAGATCTAGGCCCAGCGGTGAGAGAAAGTGTGGGTGTGTAACACCAAACTTATTAAATGCATGTTTTTAATACTATAATAATAATAATAATATATATATATATATATATATATATATATATATATAATAATAAGTAATGCATTTGTCTTCATTTTATTGCGCTTCCACTGAACTGGCCATCTGGGTCTAGAATGCAGAGGCGCTTGATATACAACACTTTTCTGCTGTTACTTATTAATACCTGGCATGTGATTGAGCGAACCTGTAAACCAGTAAAGCCTGTTGTTAAATCCAGTCCTGCAGTAGAAAAGTCAGGAGAAGAGTGAAAACATATTTTCCATTGAGAAAAGCATTTGCCCTTCTAATAAATGAAAATGGCCACTCTCTGCCATCCTATCTAGCTGAGCTTGTGGCCTTTATTATGCTGCTGGCAAGACATGTTATTTGGATGCACTGGAAGAGCCCTCGCCCACCCAGTGGATAGAAGCTGCTCTCTATGAATGAATGGAGAACATTAGTTCCTTCCACTTCTCTGATGCAAAATCCTTTCAAATCTGGATCATGCCGGTCTTTCCACCTGGATGTTGATCCTAGTGTACCCCAAGTGCCCCTCGCAGTGCGCAGATGACCTTTGCCCTTGGTCTAAAGTCTGCTTCTCCCATTATCACATGTAGCACAACGGACAGCTTTATCAGTTTAATGAATGAATGAATGTGTGTGTGTGTTTGTTTGTTTGCATTGTTTTAGCTGATGAAGATTTGCAGGGGGGGGGGTAATCTTGTATTTTGTATTTCCTGTGTCAGTTCCTCACTCTTCAGAACAGAACAATTAGTTGTACTTATCTGTACTCACTTCATATGCATGAGGACGTCTGCATATGCTCAAAAAGTGAGAAATAAATAATATGTTAAAAAAAAAACAGGCCACAAAGGGCCTCATGTTACAGTCCACCTATAAACAACATGCAGCACATGTCTGAGACAGACATGGAGGAGAAGAAGAGATGGGCAGGCAGAATGATAGGTGGACCGATAGAGGCAGGGAATGAGTGAAAAGAGGCAAACTGATGGAGAGATAAATGGAAGAGATATTGTAAAAGATATAGGTGTGTGTGTGTGTGTACAGTGAAGGTTAAAATCATCATCTGCAATGTATTTGTGCTAGATTAAACCTGGAAAAACTTATGTACAGTACAGCGTCAACAATGGAGCATGCATGCACATAATGTTTGTGACATCTTAAACACAAAATCAATTCTATACCGAGCGACAGTTTTAGTTTCCCCCACTGAAAATATTCAATACACAGGAACACGTCTATACAGATACTCATCAAGAATGCTAGGTCATTGATGTTAAGGGTTTCCCCTCATCTAGCTTGTGAATGACAATATGGGAGTATGCATTTCCTTTAACTGTGGGCTCTGTAGGGTTGTCTGTATCGTACTGTGCTGGCGGAGATGTTAAGATCTCCTCGTCCACGTCAATCTCACGCACAGTAAAATAACTCTAAGACTGTGGTAAAAGTCCCCATCAGGCATAGGCACGTTTGCGATCAGGCTCGCTCAGAACAAGGACGTCCTCTCTGAAGATGATGGACGTGTTACACAGCCCGCATCCTGAAAGATAACACAGGCAGCGGAGACATCCATCTCTGTCATCCTGGGCCTTCTAAGCGGGCCGCTGCATGTGCTTAATGCACACGCAGGAGCTTAGCTGACATGCTTTCCCTTCATTATTCTGTGCACTTCACGAGGAAGACTGATTGTCCCAGACAGAATATCTGTTGAGTTCTCAGTGCAGTTGGAGTGTGTGTGTGTGTGCGTGAGCGTGCGTATGTGTATGTGCATGTGCCTGCATGTGTGCGTGTGTGTGTGTTACTGTGGGTCTGTAAGTAAAACATTTTTTTGTGTGTTTTATATTTTTATTTTAACCTTTATTTTACCAGGCAATTCAATTAAGGACACATTCCTATTTACAGCAAGGGCCTTCCAGACGTGATGAGAATCAGTACTGGGATAAAAAAAAAAAAAAAATACCAACAGAAAGAGTTTTTTAGGTTGCATGTTGAGTGTGTGTGTGTGTGTGCATGTGCGTCTGTGTGTGTGTGTGTGTGTGTCTTGTACATCCTTGTAAGATGACTCATCCTTAGTATTATAGTATTAGAAAGAGAGCTTTGTGATTGGCCCATGTCATTATTATCAGCTGAGCCTCAAGCACCCATAAGACCCTATGTTGCAACCTCCCCTCCCTGAGGACCTTATGTTGACAGCCACACTGCTATCCAACACTCCCGCCACCCCCCAGTACCCCTGTGCTCCTCCCAGGCCTGGGTGGGTGACAGAGCAGCCGTGGTGCACCTGGCCGTGGCTAAACAGCTGTGGAGACAGTGTTTAGCAGGGCGGCCTGCCTTGCTGCCTGCCTTGCTGCCTGCCTGCCTGGCTGTCTGACTTACTGCCAGCCTCGCTGCCTGCCTGCCTGGCTGCCTGCTTGCCTGCCTGCTTGCCTGCCTGCCTGGCTGCCTGGCTGGCTGGCTGGCTATTGACTCAGGGAAACACTCATGCTTTTGTACCCAGACAGATGTGATTAGGCCCAGTGCATGGGAACGTGCTGCTGCTGATAATAATGCTTAAACAGTGAAACCCTCTGCCACCCCCCTCCAATTACATCCCTCTGGTTAATTCTAACTGTCATTGCCTGCATGACAGCCCTCTGAGTCGCTAGGCTAGTGCTACGCACACCACAACACAGGCCTGTGTGTGTGTGTGTGTGTGTGTGTGTGGTCGGTCAGTAAGTCAGTCTGTGTCCTTTGGAGATTGTACTCTGTCAATAGTGCGTGAGAGGGAGAGTTAACATGTATTTATTTGTGTGGGTGACGTGCATTACTGTATAGCTGGCCAAGTGTGTGCAGCGTGTGCGTGCACACGTGTGTGCAGCATGTGTGCGTGTGTGTGCGCACGTGTGTGCAGCATGTGCACTGTGTTTGCCGTGAAAGGCATACTGTTATTACAGAGTGCTTCATTACGGGCAGTCACTCTCACCACAGCTGGGCTTGCTATCTCCGCTGGCTGCAGATCAGCACGACCCGGCTAGTGCTAATGATCACACCGCCGCTTGCCCACAGCAATTAATGCACTTAGCTTGTAATGACGATTAACACAGGACTGGATTGGATCGGGGAAGTTGATAAGCTGCCTCCCAACACAAACAGGTTAATTAGCGCCATGAGCTGGCGTCGGCGAGGTCAGAAGCCGCTGTCGGTTCGCACTTTGCGAGAAAGGGACATACAGCTATTTGGGAGCCTTGGGCGCCCCCGGTCCGTGTGCGAGCGCGGAACTGCTGTCCTTGTTTGGGAATTAAGGTCGGAGTCACGGTGAAGATGAGAGGAGCTGTCACCCCGTCTCTCGAGGCTGAAAGACACTTGTCCCTCTTTCTCTGTTCCTCTCTCTATCGCACGCTTCTCCTCGCACTCCTCATCTACTTATAGCGTGTCCTGTTATCGCATTATCTGCCGTCTTACACCTCTTTATGCTCCACTTCAAGTCTGTTAGCTCTGCTCCGCTCTCCACGCAGAGTGCAAGGTCACTTGACGCTGCGTGTGTCACATGACCATGGCCGTGCTTTATAATCGTAAGTGGGTAGTGTCGGTGCCGTAGGGTTGCTTGCTTCGCACCACGCACTGCAACGCATTGCGAAGCCTGTGCGTTGTTGTTGTGAGACGTGTTTGGCACTTTGTTAATGTTGTTATGTACACAGCCAGGGCTGCAGAAGTACCAGATCATTTTTCAGCACGCACATAGACGGAATGGAGTCTATTAGCTTACAATTGTTCACTGTACCTTTTAAAATGCTGGTCTGGTGCCAGTTTAATTCTGTAAACCACCCCATCAAGCTTCAGCTTTCTTCCTACATGTGAAAACCACCTCAGTGGTTAGAAGCAGCGTTGTGAAAAGCACAGCTTTGGCTTGAAACTCAGAAAGTGAGCGTAAGTGTTAGTTCAGCAGGCCACCAAGTCAAGCCCAGGCCATATATCTCAATCACCATGTCTCATCAGCAGGCTGCTAAGCATACAATTAGCCAAACTCATTCTGGGTGCCTTATTTAAACGACCATAGTAAACCCATCTTGGCGCTTTCTCTGCAAGCATAGTTGCAACACACACACACACACACACACACACACACACACACACTCCTCCTTTCAAGCTGTGTCTGTCGTAATCAATGTCACGGTGTTGTCATTGATGCTTGCTCTGTTCTGTACCCTATGGGGGGTCTTTTGCTGCTCTCCCTGTCTTGAAGGGCAGGGAGCCACTTGTATAATAATACAATATATAGTATAAATGGAAGGTAATATGACTATGAAGTGGTCCTGACTAAAAGAGGCTTTTTGTTCTGTTGCTGCTCTCATAGTGATGGGACCCTACACTGATAGCAGGTGATCAATTGATCTGCAGTGTAATTGATGACACCTACCTAGTCATCGCTCCTTAAATGTCGTCTGACTGTAAAGGTGTGGTAAGCTAACACCAGTGGCTGTACGCGCATGGCTTTGATTTGTGGGGACAGGTAGGAAACAAACACCTGATTGGTTCATACTGTTGTGGAACGCTGTTTGTACACCAGGTCTCCATAGGTTCCCACTGTGCCAGTGACCTTTTCTTCCATTTCAGATTCATTCATTGTTTTCTTCTGTTTTCTCCATGCCTCTCTCCCTCTCTCTCTCTTTCTCTACCTCCTCTCCACCTCTCCCATCCACTGTCTCCCCCATCTCCTGTGTCCTCACCCTCTCCTCTCTCCCCCTCTCTCCAACAGCTCTGTTGTTAGCTGGAGGTAAGTCTTCCTTCAGTGAAGGTCACTGCTCTGCTTGCTGTGGTTTAACATCCATCTATCAGAGGTCTCCATGCTCGCAGACCATTTGCATTCACCTTGGTTCATTAGAGCTCTGGTAGGAAGCTGTACAGAGGTTGCAGGTGAAGGAGCATTGGCCCGTCCTGAAAGTGTTCCTGTATACCCCCCTACCCGCTTCTCAAAGGGTGCCTGCACCCCAGCCTGACTCCACCCAGCTGAGTGAGGGGAAGGGAGGGGCTGAGAGGGGGCCCCCACATTTTAGGGTGCAGTTACACTTTAATGCATGTAATTGTTCTCACTGTAAGCTGCTTTGGATGTTTTTAATGGTTCTATTGGTCAGGCATATATACTAGTGCACTCTGCCGTCATATCTTAGGAACATGGACTGTTTCAATCTCTCCTCCACCTGTAATGGTGGATTTGTGTCTTAATCATTGGATTCATTAATCATAAAGCCATAAATTATGTTCTCCTATCAAGAGCAAGGCACAAGCACTTGATAACCGTCGAGATAATGCCTGCTTTTCAGAAAGGAGAAATTTAATTATCTCTGTGTGATTAATTTTGGGGGAGAGTGGGGGGGTTTCCCCCCCTGAGTCAGGGAGATAATGTCATGTAGGGTCTCAGCATAGAGCATGGGACCTGGGTGGATAGTTACTTTTTTAACATGAGCAAAAGGTATCCCGTATCTCAGGACAGGGACTGTATGTGTGGAATTGACTTGGCTTAAAAGGTCTGTGCATGTGTGTGGGCAACGTCAACACGTTACAAGTGTTACAAGTGTGTGTGCACGAGCATGGTGTGTGCACTGTCTGTAACGTACGTGTGCGTGTGCGTGTGTGTGTGAGTGAGTGGGCGCCAGCTTGCTGTCACGCCCTGCTATAAAGGAGCCTTGCCTGTGATCTTTAATGGCTTCAGTGTTAATATTTAATGGTGAGCGTGTTGTCAGCTGGGCCAGTATAACAGCGGTACAGGAGAGGACAAGGGCTCTGCACCAGGTGGCTTAGGGGGGGTCATGCCTCTGAAAGCAACAGCGCTGCAGTGCTTGGCTCCTGATGAAGTCACAAGGCACACAATGGCTGCTGTGGCTGGAGAATGACACTGCACACAACCTCCCTGTGGTAACACACACTGACGTGTGCTCACAGGGAATAGTCAGAGACAGACAGACAGACAGACAGACAAACGGATAGATGGTGCTATACTGTAGGTACATATTATTGCTATAGGTACATATTATGAACACATTGATGTATGTATTGGGATGTGCATTGGCTCATTGGCGTTGCCACAGACATGATCACAACATACGCTGGTATTGAATGACCTCCATCTTCTCCTCTTCCCCTCAGATGTGACAGATAGGAAGTTAGGCTCAGACGAAGAGGAAGCCAAGCGTATTGCAGAGATGGGCAAGCCGGTGTTGGGGGAGCATTCCAAGCTGGAAGTCATTATCGAGGAGTCCTATGAATTCAAGGTGTGAAACACGCACACGCATATACACACATGCCTGCACACATACACACATGTGCGCGCACGCACATATGCAACCTGTGTTTCCCACATTTACACATGCAATGTGAACCCTATTGGTTACAATGGAGGAGTTATTGTCCAAATGCATTTGGAGATCTTACCAGCTCATCACATTCATTTCCCCGTGGAAGCATCATTTATATGCCTCCTCCATCCTTGCCACTATAACCTGCCTGCCCTGCGTGTGCTCTTAACACGCAGACTGGATGCCACTGCCACCATGTGGTGAAGCATATGTACTGCATGTCCCAGATGCTGCCTGCCATCTCCACCCACACAGCACACACACTCATGTAACCATGCTTGTGTGTTTGCCTTGCTGTGGCCCCACAGAGCACCGTGGACAAGCTGATCAAGAAGACCAACCTGGCGCTGGTGGTGGGCACCAACTCCTGGAGGGACCAGTTCATGGAGGCCATTACCGTCAGTGCAGGTAATGTACAGTACAACGCTGGCTTCTCTGGCTCAAGGTCCTTGTTGCTGTTAACAGCTGATGGCCGTGGACCATTTAGGCAGAGCGAATATCATTTAATGGGTATTTTTTGTATATAACAATAATTCCCTTAAGTATCTACGAACAATCTGAGGCCATAATGGTATTTCTGCAGCAAACTGGTTTGAGGTAAATTGGCTTTGTCTCAGGCCATCCGTGGTAGATGTAGCTGTCTGGGTGCTACTTGCATCAGCCTCCACAGCAAAATGCTGTCGGTAACACGCCCACATAAGACACCGGAAGCGTTCCGTTTATGGGTCCATTGAAATGCATTACAGTGCTCCATCTTTATTAGGGTTAACTTACTGTAAAATGATGGTTATAATAGCATGCTCTGTGTCCCCCCCCACACCTCCCATTACAGTGATGAGCTGCATCCTCTCTACGCTCTCTTCTAAACTCTGACACATTCTCTACCCCTCCCCCCTGTAGAACATATTAGTGTTTCAGGTGTAAACAGAAAAGCCAGTGGCACTACATAAACATAAAGCCACAGTAAGTGGTATATAACCTATAACCTCCCCCTCCTGAGGACCATGTCCCTGACCATGAAATATGTAATCCAGTGGCGCTACTTATTATTTATTACTTCATGATACTGTACCTTACCTCCCTCAGCTGTGAAAAATGTATGCAGCTGCTCTGCATGGGTCTTCTGCATCAGTCTAGCGCCCCCGCCTGGCCACAATGTGGTAGGACGGCCAGTCAAAGTCACACTGTTGTCACTGATTCAGTGCATCTTGCAGTAGGCAGGGTTTAGCGCCTGGCTGAAGGGCATGTTGTCACAGGACATGTGGCATGGTGGTGGCGGTAACTGTCAATATATGTGCTGTGTCATGTTCTAAATGTAGTGAAAATAGCGATCTAACCTGCCTTTATGACTCTGCATCATGTCTCGGCCTGCCTGCATCTCATTTGCTCTATAGCAACACAACCGTGTTAGTCTCAGTGTGTGACCCCTCTTTAAATAAATAAAATAACCCAGAAGTTTTTTACTTCCAGACTGAGTTAAATGCCCAGCGTATACTAAACATATGTTCATCTACACAGTGAGCTAATAGAGGAAAGTTTGGAAAAATGTATGTGGGGTGTGATTTATTGTGTAACATGAAAGTTATTCAAGGCAAAGCTTACAGCAAACTGGTGTATGAATGAATGACATACTGTAAATATTGTCACCTTGGCTTTTAGCTATTAGTTTAGTTTAGCTTTAGTTGTAGTACAACTGTAGCTGTACGTACTGTACAGACACCAACCTGGAATGATGTCTTACGTTGAATATTCTAATAAAGTCAGCATGCTATTTTAAGTAAATGTTATTTCTACCCTGTTATCCTTCATATCCTTCAAATCTGTCATCCATTCCACTTTTCACTCCCTGACTTTTCTGTTCTTGCACTCTCTCCTCTGTTTAACTACACTCTTCTGACCCCTCCACCTCCTCCTCCTCCACCCTTCTATCTGTCACCACACCCCCCGCTCGCCCCCACTTCCCCCCAGGAGATGAGGACGAGGAGGACAGCGGGGAGGAGCGGCTGCCGTCCTGCTTCGATTACGTCATGCACTTCCTCACCGTCTTCTGGAAAGTTCTGTTTGCGTGCGTGCCGCCCACGGACTACATGAACGGATGGGCGTGCTTCGTCATCTCCATCGTCATCATCGGCCTGCTGACTGCTGTCATTGGAGACCTGGCGTCCCACTTTGGCTGCACCATCGGCCTGAAGGACTCGGTCACCGCCGTGGTGTTCGTGGCGCTGGGCACGTCCGTTCCTGGTGAGAGCTCAAACCATTAAGTGCAACTTCAGGGGTTCCCACAACATTTAGCCTGTGACCCTCAAGATAATTGTTAGTAATGTAATATAATAGCTGCTAGTAGCAGACCGCAGTGGTCAAAGTAATGTATATACTGTAACAGTTGTGGCTAAAATATGCTATTTCTAATATTTATAAACTGCTATTTGATTGCTGTGTCTTGTGACCGCCCCCGGGGGGCCACAACCCCCAGTTTTAGAACCAGTGGGGTGTAAAGAACGGTGAAAGTGCTTGACATTTAGCCAAACACAGATAATAAACAATGATGGTGTAAAGCAACAATACAAGCCTGATAAACACGACAAAGAATCAAGCTAAATCATTATTTTAAAAATATGACAATACAAATACAGTCATAGTAACACCTGTTTTGGGTTTTAAAGATGACTCAATGAACTCGCTAGCTAGCTAGCCGGTCACATCACAGATTGGGTGCCCTGACAGCTAAGTCAATGTAAGTCAGTGATGTGCATGTTGACCATGTTGAGGCAGGGTATTCACGTTGAACGTTGGGCCCATGGGTTACAGAGTGAAAACTGCTGCTCTCTCTTCACAGACACCTTTGCCAGTAAAGTAGCAGCCGTCCAGGACACCTATGCGGACGCGTCTATTGGGAATGTGACGGGCAGCAACGCCGTGAACGTCTTCCTGGGCATCGGTGTGGCGTGGTCGGTGGCAGCCATCTACTGGCACACCAAGGGAAAGCCCTTCGTGGTGCCAGCTGGCTCTCTGGCCTTCTCCGTCACTCTGTTCACCATCTTCGCCTTCTTCGCTATGTCGGTGCTGCTTTACCGGCGCCGCGCGCACATCGGAGGGGAGCTAGGGGGGCCCTGGGGCCACAGACTGGCCACGTCAGCCTTCTTCTTCAGCCTCTGGTTCCTATACATCCTGTTCTCAAGCCTGGAAGCCTACTGTCATATAGAGGGCTTCTAGAACCTCTGGGAAAGAACAGTGGAACATCTGCAAAACAATGACTAGCATTCAAAGTACAACTTCAGAGATAAAAGAGTGAATTTTCACTGTGGCATTTTGGTGTAGAATGATACAACAGGAGAGGTAAAGCTGGGGTGTTCCTTGTCAAACCCTGCCCTCTCTCTCTCTTTTGCCCAACCTTCCCCCGTAAGGATGTTCGTAGGTGTGTAGCTACCTACCCAGGGAGCCAGTCTGAGCTCACAGCAGCCTCCTTACAGCGGGGGGTGGGCTTCTACCGAGACGAGACGACACAGAGGGTGGTCCTGCAGTCCACCAGAAGAGGCCACAGTCTTAACGTCCGGAGTGAGAGTCGTGTTATCAGAGCTCTATATTTTTCTCAATGTCCGTTGAGAATGACTTTTTTTAAACGAAGTATTTTGAGGATAAAAATGCAAAAAAATAACACACACAAAAACAAAAATAAACGTACACAAACAGGAATCAAATAAACTATTTTCTGACCTACGCTAAGGAATACCAGAAGATTATGTTGTGAATTGAGATATGTTGTTGAATGAGAGTCAAAAAGGACTCATAGTCTTTATTTTTGTTTGCATAATTTCCTAAGAAGCACTGCAGAGATTTCAGCACCATACGAGCATAGTGGATGAACAGTTACAACAAATGAATAGTGCCAGATGAATCTGCGATCAAGCGGTCGAAAACACAGTGAGCACGATCACACTGCCCTGGACATTACTTCCGTACTATATACCTAATCTATATATAATATATTTCCATATTTTCTGTATATTTTGAATATTTGTTTAAATGTGGTCACCTACTACGCTATCTGTGGGTTGCTGTGGCTCATGGGACAGTGGTGGGGTGGGGGGCATATACTGGAACGATGTCTTCGCATTTTTAATAGTTATGTATCTTGCCTATTAGATAAAAGTAAGACATTGTATTTTATTTACTGAGATCTTGGTCTCACTCGACTTTTCACCTTTTAAACCCTAACTCCCAGAAAATCATGTTGCTGCAGAGAACAAAGTCAGAGGTATTTTTGTACTGTTCCTTCCGTGCACTTTGCTGTATAGTTCTATTTATGGAGACTTCAACTTGTACACGTGCAAAAGGCCAATATTAAAAATATCACTATTGACTGAAGAGAGTGCCTGCAGATGAAGAGGTTTTGCTGCAACTGTATCTAACAACAGTTTGCTTTCTGACCCAAGATAAAAGTCGTTTTTCATATGTTTTGGGAGAATTTGTTAAAAGCAGGGGGTTCTGGTTAGTTAAAATTTGAGAAACCATAGCCAGTTTCAACATCAAAATGTCAATCATATAAGCCTGAGTACTATTGTTTAATTCCTTTAGGTAATGAAAATGAACCTGTACCTTTAAATATATAATTAAATATAATTAATAACCATTTTTCTTGAAACCAGATAAGTGAGTGCACTAAATCAATTTATAGTTATAATGTCAATGTTATTTTTTAACAGACAGTAAACATCTAGTGGTTGTTGCTGTTGTGGATGTCAGAGCAGCAAATAGCAAAGGTTTAAAGTAAAATGAAAGTGATATTTGAATGCTGTTTAATACAAGATGGTGCTTTGTTTTTAAAGAGAATGTATATGTTATAACTTCCCAAAAGCAGCAAAATGTTTATTACTTCATTTTCCTAAAGAGTATGTTATTAGTTAATCAGTAAATTGCTGGCAAATTTAAAATGATTCAAGAGATTACCAAAGAGGTAAGATGCTAAATGTTTTTCAAGAAAATGCAGTACAGCTATAATTCCACAAGGGGGATGTCATTCTCCAGGCCCTGTGGTCCCGTGTTCTTGAGTTTCTCTTCTCACCCAGTGAGGGCACATCTTCCTTTGTGGCGGGCGGTGTTGTAAATATGTCTTGTGGTTAAACCGGAGGATGACTTCTTGGTTCAAGACTACACTTGCTCTCTCATCTCTCTTTTCTCTCTTTCTTTCACATCCACACAAGCTCAGCCTACATACTTTCACACATTCAGTATAACGTAGCCTACATAGGAAATTGCTGTACAAAAACATACAGTTAGGCTAATCAGTTTGTTGAGAGGCAACACAAACATATGTAATGTACATAATTTCATTATTTACAGTGTTTACTTAGTAAAAGCATGTCAACGCTAGTGTACTATACAGCAGGTCACCTACATTAGCTTTGTCTAGACACCGTTAATGGACTCGTGAGAGTTTGGTTTAAACTATTTTGTTTTCAGTTTAAGAAACATCACAGAGGCCAACTTACAACAAACACTTCTCCACGTATTGCATATAGTTTTGTTTCAATATGATTGCATTTAGTTTGTCAAACCAAACATATTAATTGAAGGCTGCAGCAGTCTTCTTAATATTCTCTTAATATTTGGTGAATCATTGTATTGTTTGTTTGCCAGTATTCATGGTTTTATCTCTCATGGAGTGTTGATTTAATAACATATACCATTATATGTAGCTGTTGGTGTGCTACAGTCAGGTTGTTTGTTTTTTATGAATGCGTGTGCACAATTTGACTCAATATAATGTTGTCACTTCTGTTATGATCAGTTGAGTTGGTTCTTCTCTTAAATGACATGTCTTAAAGTTTTAAAAGAAATAAAAACCACAAATAGACAATTCTTTAAAGACGCCAGTGTCTTGGTGTGCATACATCTGAATCTTACTTTCCTTGTTGTTGAACAATGAGGAAAGTGTTGTGCACACCAAGTGCTGAATCCCTTTGAGATACTTATGGTTGTAATTAAAACAGGGACACCATTCCCATGATGTTGTGTTGTAGTGCTACAACACCACTCTCTAGGTTATTATGATTCAATGGCATTTCCAGTGAAACAGACCTGGTCTACTACGATGAGTCCATATGAAATGTATCTCCATTCAACACATCAAGTGGCCTGGTTTGGGACAGCAGTAACTAACCTCTATATGCCCTAAGAAGTGCATGTGAAAACCTGAGTAACATGAATATATGACCAACACCTCAGACCCAGATACAATGGCTTTCAAATAAAGAAAGGATTTATGTGGTGTAGTTATGTTGAAGTGTGTGGGGTAGCACACAGACTATTTGGATACACAGACTATTTGGATACACATAAATTATTTATTTAGCAAGAGGAAACAGTTGATAAAAACAGAGTCAGTCTTGGGAATATCTGTTTATGTTGATAATCACATTGCATTGCTTATCAGAAACAACATTGCAACCGTCATGTTTGTCACTCCACAATCTGACTATGGGATATTCTCTGCTATAATTAAATAGCCTTTTAATAAATCACACCCACTCACAATAGGCAAACATGTTAAAATATGACTTCCACATTGTGTTATTTATGTTCTTAACTATTCTTTATCTCTCTCGCTCTTAACTATCGACAAACCTTTCTGGTGCCTAATGTAATAAAGAATAAGCTATAGCATTTCTAAATCTGCATTTTGCCATAACGCTTCATAATAAATAAACATTTTGGGATGTAGGTTAAAATATAAAGGCTCGTCAATAATATTTATTTAATAATCATTTTTGTAACCTCACCATATACTTAACATACATAACAGCTATGAGAGATTGATATAAATGGAAGATTGATGATTTTTTTATTGTATTGAGTAAAAAACTATTGGACTGAGAGTGGAGTCTGGTGTGAGGACATGCTAATCAATCATCTTGTCTCTCACAGTACAAACCTGTAAAACACTATTGCTTTTCCAATGTAGTATGTACTCTGTGTCTACTTTAACGTTCAAACATGCGCTCAAAGCTATACTGTATTGTGGATGTTCTATCACAATATATATGGATTTTCCGTTTCACAAGACTGGATTTCAATCAATCTGATTTTATTTTAGATTTTGGCTGTGATAATAGATATTTTATGGTAGATGATTGATCTCCATTCAACATATACTCACAGACACAAACAAACATACTGTACACACCCTTATTTTCATCACGTCACTTAAATATTGGGAGTGATTCTTTTTATCAAACCTTTTTTGTTTTGTTTTGGCAATTATGCATGGAATTAACATTGAGTTAATTAATTAATTATGTTTATTTTGGGGTTAGTAACAAAATAAAGGAGACAAATTGAGAAACGTATTTTTCGAGTGTTCAATTTGTTTTACTGATATTAACGGTCAAGTAAACATGGTGGCACTAAATTCTGAAAACGGTGATGCGGGGAATCCATTACATTTGACGTTTGGTCTAGGGCGGGAGCTTGGCAGTGACTGGTGTAGAAATGCACCAATCGAATACTAGGGGAGGAATCATACATTGGCTTAGAATGAAGATATAGGGGGTTACAAGTAACGATGAATGAATGGAACGAATATTGTGAAGTGATTCAGTAGCCTAATAGAGTCGTATTTTTATCAAATGCAGCAAATGCGACCGATGCAAACACAGGGCGTTTTCAGCAGGAAGTGTGCGGGATTATCCGATAAATAGTGCCGCAGCTTTGTATGCAGCCCAGGGAGCTTCGAGCCTCGCTACGCGTCAGGTGCGCGCCTGCAGTGACCCAGGTCGTTCCTATGGATCGCTTCGATGGATGTATTCAAACCTGATGAGGACCGCAGTCTGAGTCCAAATGCATGTGTTTCGCCGTCAAACGAAACAGAGCCAGTTGTTTTTCGCTGGCCAGCACCAGAAAAGTGCATCAACGCCACCCCGGTTGCAGAACCTGCCGCGCCAGGCTTCTGGACAGCGGTCTTCGACTATGAAGCAAGCGCAGACGATGAGCTCAGTTTGCGGAAGGGAGACCTGGTGGAGGTCCTGTCGAAGGATTCCCTGGTTTCTGGGGACGAGGGATGGTGGACGGGTATGATAGAAGACCGGGTTGGCATTTTTCCATGTAACTATGTCAGTGAAGGAAGTGCTATTCCGGAGAGAATACGGGACACTTCAGAGCAGCAGTATTGCGATTATTCAGTGCCTCCTTTGCACCGTGAGTATGTCATTGTGTTATGAACCAATTGACAATTACTGAAGTGGTTTCAAACTACAGTAGCCCATATTCGTCCTTCGTGGCTGGCAGCCTGCTAGGCCAGAGCGCGCATTGAGACTGCTATGTCATGGTAGATTTGCAATAGACAAACTAGAGATGGAGCTAAGGTACGAGGGGCGCAGCCTCAGGACTATTATTCATCATATTGATGCTGTCAAACAGGCATATCGCTACGTTCCATCAAAGCCCATCTTACTTGAATTACATTGCAGATATTGTGCGCCTCAACAACAGAACGCTTTGCTGTGCAGAGTAGTCATGAAGCCACATCACTTTGTTTCAGTTTAAAATGTTTAATATAGTATAATAGCGATAATTACATTATTATTATTATTATTATTATTATTATTCCTACTACTAATACTACTACTACTACTACAGATGGAGGTAGTGTGGGTGCCTTTGTCCTACATACATGTATAGACATACTAAAACTATGCATTTGCTTTATTTGGAAACTGTGTCCAACTGTGAGCTTGTGCTATAACCTTCTGCAGTGTTATATCCAATTCCTCCTATAGACTCAATTTAGTAATAGAGTAAGACCTGCAAATGTACTGCACTTAAACCAAATCTGATAATATCACTAGACCTACCTATAGCTATGGTTACATAGCTCTTGGACAAGTGCTAAGCTTTGTACAATGCGTTCCCTAGCATACACTTGACGACAAGGCATCACCGTGTACGGTAATAGTAGACCTATTATAGACTAATGTCTGGCCAGTGAATTTAAGGCAACACGTCTTTATAGTCATTGTTGTTTTTATCTGTCATGCTAACAGCAACTGGCCACGTCACATACCATCACCTGAAATATTCATCAAGTTCAGTCTGCAGACTTTTGGAAACATACATTGTGAGCAAGGACATCGCCAGCCCGAATTTTGGGGGCTAAAAAGTGTATTGGCCTTCAGAAATAAATCAATATATAAATCAATATATTTTGTCTTCAATTTCAACCGTTTATTCTCACCACGTCATGTAAACGGGCCGGTGTTCTGACTATCTGTCCTACCTTGACAGGTTGTCCTACCGTAGCACAAAAGGTTATAGTCTGTGCATCTGTCCTACCTTGTCAGACTGTCCTACCCTACATATTGCTAGATTTTAAGTTAGGCTATAGGTCTACTAGGTCGAAATAAAGCGGTATGATTCGACTGGACAAAATACCGTTTTGGCATTGCTAGTGCTACTGCTGGCAAATACATCGACGGGTGTCTCAAGTCATGACGAAAATGACGCAAATCGAATGTACGCATGCGCAGTATGACGAGGTACGACAATCTGCCGGGTAGGATAGAATGTTAGAACAACGGCACTAGGACCTGGGAGAGGCTTCAATAGGACCTGGGGAGGCTGCATGAGCGAGAGACTTTTAACATTGCATCTGACTGACTACAAGCTAGATGGCTGATGACCGAGGTTGATACAGCTAGGCGCTGCAGGTACAGTGACATCATGACTAGCAATGTGAAACAATAACATGCTTTAGACCAGAAAATGTGTATGCTGTTTTATTTACAACTGAACATTACTGGGCACATGAAACATTGTAGCACATTTTCCCAGCAATTTCTGCTGGTGACAATTTATTTGATACATTGTTTAAATAAGATCAATTTGTGAGTAGCAAGCATAATATTTAAGAACGTAGCAGCACATTTGCAGTAAATCACTCAGTGAGTAGTGTTTATAGCAATGTCATTTTATAATCCTCAATTTCTCCTACCAATAACTTCCTAACTATGGGCTGTAGACTAGATAACAAGTCAAACTAAAGTAAGATAGATATATGAAAATTCTTCAAGAGGGGTGCCAGTAGCTCTGCAGAAGCCCAATCAGGTGAGATAGTACATTTATACCAGTTGAAACAAACAAATAACATTTTAAAAATGCATCACCTGTTAAGTCTCAAGCTATTACAGTATACATATGAATTTAAAAACAATGGGCTACATTGACCAATTTAAAAGTAAGTGGTACACTTTATGCTTTCACCCACAACATTCGAGAGAACCAGCAGGAGTACAATTGTTCTGGAATATAGGTTGCATGATTATTTTATAGCATAAGAGAACATGAGAGCATTTCAGAAGGCTTTGGTACTGTAGATTACAGAATCATGTGGCTGTGGGACACACACGTTTGTGATGGTGTATATTGTGGCTATTTGTTTGGGATTTTGTTTATCAGATGTAATTCCTATTTATATTTTTGTAGCTCATTGGATTCATTTATATTTAATGGTGTAACATTACCTGCTATTTGTTTCAAACTAAATTATTGTGGAAACTTAGTCCAGCAATTTTTGTGTTTTTTTGTTGGTGTTGGGTGGATGGGGACAGAGTGGCATTTCTTTATTTTAAGTAAATGTGAAAGAAAATGTCCTTCATATGGTCACGTATGAATGATGTTACAAATCTATAGGCTTTTCAGGGAAATCTGTATCCCCAATTTAGCACCTCAAGATCAGTAGCATTTGAATGAAAATGTCAGTGTTGTGAATGAAAGCAGTAACATTGCAGGGACAAGCATAAAGTGTTCATTATCATCATCTGCTGTACTTTACATTGACCCATCTATTCCAGCATTGCCATGGCATGTGTGAAAATGTACCAGAGGGACATATTTACTAATGCTGCATGGGATAAAAGCACTGGCAGTGCCTGAAATGTTATCCCAGTAATATGTAGGAACTAGGCCCTACTATGTGTAAAAGGAATGTATATGTCAACCTTGACCTTGTTTGTACACCAATTGTTAAAGGAATAGAAACTAAACATAATGGATCATCATAGAGTTTTAGTTAGTGAAAGTATAGGGTAGAGAGTTCAGTGGAGGAGGTAATGAAGTGGGTCTCAAGTCTCTTGCAGAAGATGAGAAGGTAGTGGCTCTGCTGTCCTGTCTGCTGCAGGAAGCTCATGGCACCATTGTTGCAGCAGGACAGAGAAGAGTGGAGACTGGGCTGAACAACTGTTTGTGTGCTCAAAGCACTCTGGTTGGGGCCTGAACCTGACCATTGCATGGAGGTAGTGAGGGGCAGTTATCTTTCTTCCCGTGTAGGCCAATAGTATCTTTATTGAATCAGATGGTGGCCATGATGGGGAGCCAGTGGAGGTCTTGGAAGAGGGAGGTCAGATGGGAGTACTTAGCTTAGTTCACCACCAGATATGCTACAGCATTTTGAACACTTGGACCAGGAGCCACTCCGCTTCTTTAGTGAAGAACAGACTCATCCTTTTAATGGAGAGGTGTGTGTCTTGTTTAATCTACTGTTTTAATCTACTGTTTTAATCTACTGTTTTAGTCTAGTGTTTTAGTCTAGTGTTTTAGTCTAGTCTTGTTAGTGTAGACTTGTTTAGTCTAGTGTTTTAGTCTAGTCTTGTTAGTCTAGTCTTGTTTAGTCTAGTGTTTTAGTCTAGTCTTGTTAGTGTAGACTTGTTTAGTCTAGTGTTTTAGTCTAGTCTT
>JAODTR010050687.1:425-18193 GCA_025399935.1 Amblyopsis rosae
TTTTTTTTTTTACCCCCCCCCCCCCCCCCCCCCCCCATTCCTGGGGTAGGCTGTAACCCATGTTGGGGTAAGTTGTAACAATTATACAAAAGAAGAAGAAATGAAAACCACAGTATGTTTCAAAAACATTTTCATTCTTTCATTCATTCATTCCTTTGACATAAAAGAGCGATGTCTGTCTCTCTGTAACAGACTGCAGGCTTGCAGGTGGGCCCAGACTGCATTTGGCACATTTCACAGCTTTGGCTTTGAGTTATTTTTTCAGCATGCACACAGAACGATAAGATAGCGAAATGTGAGGAGGTATTTGGCAAATTTGACTAAATGTGTATTAGCATACAATTAGCTTAGTAAATGTTCAGTTCACTGATCGCACACTGTGTCCAACTGAGCACTTCCTGACTGAAAAATGTCTGCTTTCATTGGCTAATTATATGTAATAATGATATGACCTTTTTTATCAGACACTTTTACTCTAAGTGACGTACAGTGAGAAAATTGTACAGGATTAAGTATTAAAGAACAGGTTGGATTAGATATATTACCACTAATACACTAGTCTAGCCTTCCCTATTTACAAGTCAGGTATAATTGTACTGTACACTATATCCCTTAATCACATGTGCAGTCTGAAATGGTTGCGCCAGACCACATCGCACATGTGAACAACGCACCCTACCCTTAATATCCTTATATATATATATAAATAAGAAAATTAAAAAAAGTTTAAATAAAGTAGTCTAATTTCAAACTTTCTTCTACTTTCAGGGGAAGTTACAGTAGGTGTACAATTCCTGTTTGAGTGTACATTTTATCCGTGACATGGCATTAAGCTACTGTGCATTACAGAGCATCAAAAATTACACCAGCTTCTTGTGCTTATAGTGTATTATATTATTTATTTATTACACAGTGATTTTCCCTCAAAATTTCCCTCAGAAATCTTGAACATCTATATATATAGCCGTTATGAAACTTCAACTTTCATTACTGAGATCTGAAGGAATGATTCAGCACACTGCTGTTGCTATGGCCTTCTTTATGTTGCTATGGCCTTCTTTATTTCCCGCTAGATGAATGAATGCTCTGATGTACACGCACACACGCACGCACACACGCACTCACACACACACAGAGTCTTTGTGCACAACCCTTCTAGGGCCTACAGCAGTGCATGAAATGGCTCTGATAAAGGCTTTGATCTGTATCTTTCATGGTAGAGCCTTTTAATCGGGCTTGTACCTCTCAGGCCTTCTGCTGTATCACTCACGTCAACATCTTTCCGACGCCTACAGTATCTACATCAGCTACGTCAATTAAAGTGTATCTGCATCCCAGTGCTGAGCCTGATTCCACCCACTACAACTATGAAAAATGTGTCAAGTGAGGTGCTGAGTGATTGAAGGGGAGGGGCTCAGAGGGGGATTTCCATTAACATTAACGGTATCATTTGAATTTGATGAGGTACGAGCGTACTTTGAGAATGTTTTCAGCACACAAAATGCAGATTTGTATAAAAACTTGAATTTTGTCAAGATTAACACCAGCACTGATGTATCTTATCACAGATCAATCCTATTACTTCGTTTACAGCTAACAAAATGTATAAATATATTTTGTTTGTATACTTTAATCTAATCTAAAACAATCTACGTGTTTGGTTTTTTAAAGATATTCTGCTCTGTTCTGTTCTAACCCGATTGAAATTGAATGGTGTTTACTGAAGAACTAATATTGTTCGACTGTTCCCTGTTTAGGGATCCAAAAGTACAGCACAGTGCAGTCCATGACCCTCTACGACGCAGAGAATGGGATGCCAGAGTCTGCAATAACCCGCTATTTCGGAGCCAGTCAGCCAAACCTCTCCCCAGCCGAACTGGCCCGCATGTATCAACCTCTCTCGCTGGTGGACAAGACCGCCATCAATGCAGGGTAAAGGCCCACCTTCTGTCTTGGGTTCCGTTGGTCACATCCATAGGCGGCATTTGGCATAATTATACTGTGTATGTGTTTCTGTTTGCCTCGATACCTTGTAATAATGGCTATCATACGCAATATTAATTGCGCGTTTTACGTGATTATTTGCGATTAATAAATCGCATATTTGCACTTTAACCTAAACTTTTTATTTTTAAACTTATAAACGTATATTTGGAAAACGAGATGACTTTTGAATTAAATACAAATGTTTGTATTTATTTTTTTAACTAAACATATTTGCATAAAATGGAATATCTTTTTATAAACATAACACTTGAAAAAAAAATTGTAACTTACATTTTTAACAGGTATACATATTTATTAATCGCAATGAATTACGCAAAGTGTGTGATTTATCGCGATTGCCTTTTAATTGTGTATGACGGCCCTACAACTATATTTGCTCATTGTTGTTGCCCATCTGTGTCTAAATGTGTTTTAAACTTGAATTACGATCATTGTAAAAATGATGTTGGTCGATCATATTATAACTGCAGGAGGATATATTCTCTGTCATCCACAAGCTTTTCTGATTGGTTGTCTTTGGTAATGATTGACAGATGGCTGGACTCCTCTCGTTCTTTGATGGAACAGGGTATAACAGAAGAGGACAGGCTATTGTTACGCTTCAAATACCACTTCTTCTTTGACCTGGATCCTAAGGTAAGACAACCCAAAAATAACCCTGGCGTTGACCGATAGCCCATAGATAGAGCAGGGCTGTCTGAAGTCCATTGCTTTTGTTACATTGTTTTATCCAGTTTTTATTTGATTTATTCAATTTCATCAGCCAGTTCTTTTTTAATATAATTTAGATCAGGGGTTAATAATCCTGGTCCTGGAGGGCCGCTGTCTTGCATGTTGTAGCTGTCTCCCTGCTCCAACACACCTGATTCACATGAGTGGGTCGTTACAATCCTGATAATGACCATTCATTAGAATCAGCTGTGTTGGAGCAGGGAGAATCCTAATTTAGATAATTAAAAAATTTGATAAAACAAACAGAAAAAGGTGCTGCAGTTTATACTATACATAGTTTTACTTAATAAAGTGTGTGTGTATGTGTGTGTATGTGCGCGTCAGTATGATGTCACCAGGATAACGCAGCTGTACGAACAGGCTCGCTGGTCCATCCTACTAGAGGAAATAGACTGTACAGAGGAGGAGATGCTGATGTTTGCGTCGCTGCAGGTAAGAACCTGCTCTCGCTGAGCCAGCCTTTACTTGAGTGAGGTGTGTGTGTGAACAATGTATTTATTGTACTCGGCTGAGAATCTTTAAATAATGATATTGATACTGTTGTTATAGTATCACATTTACAAACTGACAACTACAAACGAACCGCTGGACTTCTCCAATGAACCCGAGGTAGATGAGGTCGAGGCGGCTCTATCCAACCTGGAGGTGACGCTTGAAGGGGGAAACGCAGACAGGATTCTGGTAAATGTAGTCCTTGATTTTACTGACTGACAATGTACTGTATGGATTTCAGAGTAAAGGTAGTCCTTGTTTTTGCTGACTGACTATGTAGACTTCAGATTATTTGTTACAGTACGACAGCTGTCTTAAAGCAGGGTTGGCACAGGTAATATTAGTAAAACTAATAATATTAATAATAATGAACATTATTTATATAACACTTTTCATACAAGGTTGCAGCTCAAAGTGATTTTTAGTTTAGTTTTAGTTTTTAAAAAAAGGTCAAATTGTAAAATGAAAATAAATCAACAATTATACAATAAAGGATATTACAAACTAGTTGGTACATGATAAATGCTGTATAATTCTTCACTGGAGGCGGATTTACTTTTATAATTTTAACTAGCGTTGAACAATTACAAACGTGAGACATAAGATTATTTCTCACGGAGAGCTAACACATTTGCGGCAATACGTTTATTCCTCACACATTGTTATAGACACAAACACGTGAGGTACTAAAACAATTACAAACGTGATACAATAGGATTATTGCTCACGGAGATCCAACAAACGTCAGGCAAAACTTTTATTCCTTCACCAAAACACCTGTATGTTTTTCCAAACAAATGTGAGGTAAGTTACTAAGTTAATTCCTCACCAAACACATTGGGGAAAAGGGTTGTCAGCAGGCAGGGCACCGGTCCCCGAGGACCAGGGTTGGGGAACCCTGCTACATACATATTTATTTCAAAATTGATTGAGCAGCAGCATGATGATGTCACAGGGTAATTGACATGTTTTTGTCCCCTTCCCCAGGAAGACATAACAGACATTCCACAGCTAGCAGATTCCCTCCGGCTCTTTAGGTAAGACCTTGCACCAGAACATACATTTGACTAACTATACAGTTTAACATCCGCAGTCAGATGTTCACTACGCGACTTGTGTCCCCAGGTATTTTAAACCAGCGTTATACAAATATTTTGTTGTTGTTTTGGTTTTCATCAGAGCATCAGAGCCCCAGTGTGTGTTTGTAGCTCAACCTCTTCACTGCAACACAAACCCCAAAACACAAACAGGGTATTCTATAGCTGCTACTGATTCACACACACACACAACACAATTGTGAGGTGTTCCTTTACTCTAGCTGTAATCAACTATTTGCTTGATCTAGCGAAACCTTAAAAATGATACGTAATTATTCTTTTGTAAATATCTGTCTCGCACTATAGGCCCAAAAGACTGACGCTACGGGCATACAAAGAGTACTGGTTTGTTTTCAAGGACACCACCATCTCCTACTACAAGTCCAAGGAAGCCTCCAGTGGAGGACCCATAGATCAGTTTCATCTCCGAGGTCAGGCCAAAACGCTGACATGTTGGATTGCTCTGTTGAGGACAGGACTTCACATGCTTTCCACAATTGCATGACAAATATTACTCACATGCAGGGAAACTGTAGTAAATGTGTATTGATGTATAAGGTACATGCTCAAATGTACATTATACTATAGTTATGCTGTAGTGTAGATTTATATAGCAAAGCATTAACAATGTTATAGGAGTCCTTTTTCATGGCCAGTACAATTAGAGTTTATGGTATATACAACTTATCTTTGTGTCACTCTGAGCTGTGGTTTCTCATTTTTATACCACTAATTAAAATTATATATATACCTAATGTTGTATATATATATTCTCTGTCATCCACAAGCTTTTGGTAATGATTGATCATAAGCTAATACACTTTTTGTCAAATTCAGCTAATATCTCCTCACATTCCACTAGATGCCCATTATGTGTGATCTGAAAGAATATTCAGGTGTTTCTACACATCCCAGGCTCTGTAAATGGGAACACTATCAAAGTGGTGCAGACCGCACCACACACACGCTACCTTAGAATGCTTGTCCAATGTGGGGGAGCTTAGTTTCTGAGGGAAAACCCTACATATGACATTGAAGGGAGAGGTGTTGACAACAGTCTTTCTCCAAAATACCTGACTTCACCTTTATCTAAGTTTTAGTCTTCTCATAGCCAGTACAGTTTATGATAGCATATACACATTAGCTTATTATTTACGACGCTCTTCACAGCGGTTTCTCGTTTATATGCTACACATTGACATGAGGTGTATGCCTGACGTTGTGATCTCCTGTGTACGTAACAGGCTGTGAGGTGGTCCCTGACGTGAACGTCACCGACAAGAAGTTTGGCATCAAGCTCCTGCTGCCAGTGGCGGATGGAATGAACGAGGTCTACATTCGATGTGACAATGTAAGGCCTGCACCTTTTATCAATGGCAAATGCCTACAGTAAAGACAACTCACCTGCAGCTGCCATCATTAATTACTGCTCTGTGAAGGCATTGGCAGTAATGAAGGCATTACTTTTGAGATTTTATTTTGGTAAAGGCTAGACTTTCTGACACTAGATGTCACACTAATGCGCCATCATCTCAGACCATAACAAATGCTTCGCACGCACACATGTGCACGCACACACACATACGTGTGCACGTGCACGCATGAACTCACGCACGGCCAGCCCAGCCATGAAAATAAAGAACAGAGGAGCTCGGATTACACACACACACACGCACTCTGCTCAGGACACCGTTACGCCACTATATCGTTACATAGAGGATAGTTGCTTGCTGCTGTGTTAATGTGTAAAGTGTTGTATATAGAACCTGCGTTTCCTCTCTGGTTTGATAGATAGTTTTTATCGACTGCGTTTTATTGCTGTTGTCTTAAGGAGACACAGTACGCCAAGTGGAAGGCAGCCTGCACCCTGGCCTCCAAAGGCAAAACCATGGCCTACAGCTCGTACAGGTCAGAAGTAAAAAACGTCCAGTCCTTCCTGCAAATGAAGAGCCTGGCGCCCCCTCCTGGTCAGGCTGTGCCTAGCCCCGATTCCATGGAGACCAATGCCGAGTGTTTCGTCTCCCCGCGCTACGCCAGGAAGCAAAAGACCAAGCAGGTGCGATTACTGTCATTCAGTCTGTGGACGCTATGTTAAACCTTTTCTATCGTTTGCATTCATTGGTCATCACCACAGGCTGGTACTTGCATGAGACTTGTGGCATCAGCAGAAGAAGATAAATCACCATTGTTGTTTGTTTGCTCTCAGTTGACAACACGCATCCTGGAGGCCCACCAGAATGTAGCGCGGCTGTCGCTGATGGAGGCCAAGATGCGCTTCATCCAGGCCTGGCAGTCGCTGCCAGAGTTTGGCATCAAGTACTACATTGTCAGGTGGGTAAACAGTAAGAGCATTATCCTGCCCAGCGCCACATGGTAAATGGGCTGCATTTATATGGCGCTTTTATCCAAAGCGCTTTAGGCTATTTGCCTCACAAAAAGCAAATGATTATCTGCAAAGGGGTATTTAATGGGATAAAATCCAAAAGCAAGTCACTTGTGAGACTTTTAATAATAAATTATTAAATTCAATACATTTATAAAATAAAAAATCTTTATTGTAGGAGCTAAGAACATGATAAACACCAACATCGTTTGTTGTTTTTATATACCACTAAACAGTAAACACACACATAATGTACAACTTGGATAATCCATGGCTAAAATCATTGCATTTATTTATGTTTACAAATATTTAATTTTTTATATTAAATCCTGTAAACTTTCTGAGTGCTTTTCTTTACACCGGCTCACCACTCCGTCTCGTTAACATCTTCCAGATTCAGGGGCTGTAAGAAAGATGAAATCCTGGGTATCTCCTACAACCGTCTGATCCGCATCGACATGTCCACCGGCCCTGTCACAACGTGGCGGTTTTCCAACATGAGGCAGTGGAATGTAAACTGGGAGATCAAACAGGTGAGCAGAATTCAGATGTTCAAATCGCTTCCTTTCTGTTTGCTTTGAGTTTGCCGCAAACATTTGCAAACACAAGCAAACGGTTTGAGGTGGTAGTTCTCAGAGGACACACATCGACGCTAGACAAAGGGTGACAGTTTAAATCTAACTTTTGGGAAGGTTTACACAAAACGTTCAAAAGGCATGTTCACAGCAAACGTGTTTGCCACAAACGTTCACCTCAGTTTGCCAATTCTGAGCGCACCTCAGTGTTTCCCAACCCTGGTCCTAGAGGCCAGGGTTGGGAATGCATGTTTCATTGTGGATAAAATTCTCTGCTAAATTACCCAATTGTACATTTCCATATTATCAGATAAAATACAAAATCTATAAACTCAGGAAATAGTATTTTGACAGAGAATGTTCCATTAATGTCATACAGTGGTTTATAGGTAATGTGTATTTTCAGGTGGCCATAGAGTTTGACCAGAATGTGAATATAGCCTTCTCCTGTGTCAGCTGTGACTGCAAAGTGGTGCACGAATACATCGGCGGCTACATCTTTCTGTCCACGCGGTCCAAGGACCAGAATGAGTCTCTGGATGATGAACTGTTTCACAAACTCACCGGGGGCCAGGAATGAGGCAGCATGCATCATGCTTACTGCGTCTCAGATTCACAGCCTCGTGACAACATTCTGATCTTGTGAGCTCCGAATTAATTTCACTGCAAGGATCAGTCCGGAACCCCTCAGTTCAAAAGTGTGTGTAATAAAGGTGGTGCTAATACATGTCAATCAAATATCCTTACACACTATTGCACTACCTGCCTGCTACATCTCACCCAATCAGACTGCTTAAAATCTGCCAGACCAAGACCTTCAACATACGGTGATGTCGTCATCCTGGGAAACATTTACAGTGGCCGCTGATTGGCTGGTTGTTTCTGAAGGGGCCACAAACATTTTTGAACTCAGGGGTTCCAGACTACTGACATTTATGAAGCTCATAAGATCAACATGGTCTCACAAGTCACAGCCTCCTCTATATTCATCTGGCAGAGGTTGATGTCCACAGCAAAGGACATTCTTCCAGTTACTTAGAATGTAGAAGACATATTTTCTAGCACCACACAAACAAATAGAATGAGGAAAATGTTAAACGTTTTTCCTAGTCAAATGTTATGGGAGGTTAGGGTTAATTAGAAACTAATTGAATATCCTGTTGCAGAATATACTGCAATTTAAGACCAACAATTACATTGGACTGGAGACAATTACATTTTGTAAAACAGAAAATGTCATATCACTGTGCCTGGTTCTTAAATATAGGTGATTTAAAAAATCTTATTTGTTGATGTAAATAAATAAAAAGATTTTTCTTATAAATATGAATGCTTGATCCTCTGCTGTATATTGTTACTAATGTCATTAGGCTTGCTTTCATCTTTTTCACAAACGTTTTTTAAGAAAGGGAAATTCAAGCATTTTTCTCTGGGTAATTTACCTTTTTTATACAGAAATGCTTGTTACAATAATTCAAATTGCAACTTCGATTTGTGGTTGAGTGATGATACTGTGCCATCAAACTTAAAGTAACGACAAGCCTGTGATTTGCTATGTACCTATACAAGTCATAATGCATTGCAATTTGGACATTAACATATACATCCTAGTTCAGATCAGCGAGTAAAGTCCTAAATAAGCCAAGCATTACAGGAAATCCTTCAAAAATAATTAATATGATCCTCATCGTGATCACCGGTATCAAAACATGGATGATGGATTATGCATGCAATGTGAATGTAGCCAAATTAGGTTAAACGGCAGAATATACAGACCCAATTTTAGACAGAAATGCTGCTGCTTTTTTTGTGTTTAATTTCACAAATCGTGTAATTATATAATTAGTAGTATGATGATTATAAAAGTAAATATTTTGACATGGAAATCGAAAATACATTTTTAACTTGCATCGAATTCGGGTGCGTTCAATGAACGGAACGTTTTGAACGTTCAAATAACTTCCTCGAAAACGTTCATAACGTTCTTGAACTACTTTTCAAAGGCGTTTTCTGCGTTTCTTGAGCATGGCAATTGTTGCTCGGTGACGTGCAGGAAATGGAGCGGCATATTTTGAACCTCTTGGTGTTTTATATTATATAATAAATTAATTATTCCAATTTTAGATGATAGAAATGTAAAATGTGGCCTGTTATTGGGGAATAGAAAGCTGGAATTTTAATTTAATAGTTTAATTATACTGGCAAAATATTTCCCTACACAAATGTAAATAGTTAAAAGTCCTTAGTCATTAAAACTACTAAAGTCTTAGAAATCCCCATACTTATATAATTATCTCTTAAACTTAAAACTTGACTACATTATTTCAATGTTTGTGTTGTGTTGTTTTACATTTATGTTTGTTATACATTAATGTAATTGTCTTCTTTGTACTAGCTCAGGCCTAAGTTTGTATATGTTGTGAAATTTACAAGGCCTTGAAATAATTGTGTAATTTGCAATAAAACATTAAAACAAATGATTAGCCTTTATAGTCAACATCATTATATAATAGCACCAATACCAAATGTCGCTTTCAGTAGTACCATATTTATTAACCGTAAATGTATGCCATCTCTATCCATACATCTCATTCAGACATGAAATGCATGAAATATAAAATCGGAATATGTTCACACAGCACAACCATTGTAAACAGACATTATGACATATATCATTTGGGATGGCTTTAGTGCACTATGCACGGACAGAGGTTGTTCTACTATCATATTGAGCATAGGTACAGCTGAAACAACAACGTACAGCGGTAAACTATGGGTAAAACCAGATACATTATACAGAGACTGGTAAAACACATACAATCGCCTTAACCTTTTGAAAACGTCCCATCATCCTGAACGCAGGGAAGGTACACGGCGTCACTGTGTATCTATTGGCTACGAAGTTTGACGGAACTAGACGGCTGCATGCTGCTTTCGAATAGTCGTCCCTTATAGGCTAGGGAACTGCATGCTAACACGTGTGAAGTATACTTTGCGGTTGTGCTAAGGTTGCAGTTGCTCCTTATCAACAGTAAGATTTTTTGCGAACAGAAGGTGTCATCTGCTTATCGACTGCAGTGTGTTCATTCATCGCCGGTAGCCTGTACTATGGCGGATAATGCTGATGATGACTCCCAGTACAGAATCAAAGAGGGTGATTACGTTGTGTTGAAACGGGGAGATATTTTCAAATCTGTGCAGATTCAGCTAAAAAAGTAAGTTGAAAAATCCATGTAATCATTCCTTCAAATAGCTTAAGGTCATATTAATGTATGATAAGTAGGCTAGCTAGCTAGCTCCTCACTCATTCACTAATGGGTTCATCTTTCTTCAATGACAGCCATATGCAGTCCATGTTATTTCGAGTTTAGTCTGCACCTACTGCAGCCTAGTAGCTTGCTTAGTTGTGAAGATTTATATTATTTAAATGTTGTACTATTTGTCTGCACAGGAAGGTTGTTTTTGAAAAGCAGTGGTTCTTTCTGGATAACGCCATTGGGGAATTGTACAGAACCACGTTTGAAATCGTCTCTGGAGGGATTCTTCAACCACAAAAGAAACAAAATAGCGCAGAGAGCACCTCAGGTATCTGATAATGATGACACGCATTTCAAAAGTCTTATTTGATCCCTGCTTTTTTGCTACTTTTTCCAATTATTGTTCCCAAAGTATAATAACTTTTTCACATCCACGTTTTGCTCTCACACTTCACCACTAACTCGAATTACTGTCTTCTCGTGAACATCAATACTTGGATGTCTGGTGGTTCCACAGATACACTGAAGGCAGGAACGGACAACAGAAACATAGTGGATGATGGGAAATCTCAGAAACTCACAAGGGATGACATTGAGACACTGAAAGAGCAAGGTCTAAAGGGACAGGTACACGAATGACCCTCGACGGCCTGCGACTGTCCTGTGACGGTCCTGTAAAACCTCATCTTCTGATCTCTATCGCTGTAGAAATGAATAGATGGCCGCTGAAACAGCACTGATATAAGCAGAGAGCTGGTATATTCACATACGTCTAAGTTGTGTCGGCACTAAAAAGAAATGAATGGTTTCTTAATGGGAGCGCAGAATGGTATTGTTTTTGTTAGTGTCTTTTAACACTAGTGCTCACATTAAAATATGAGAATAAATGTAACTTGACATTGCATTTTATTAAAATTAATGTGTATTTGATGGTAAACTGTAAAACATGCAATACGGCTTCTTTTAGAGACCAACATTAATTTTGTATACAAATAAAACGTACAAAATATTGGTTTGTGTTGCCATTCAAACACTGATTATGTCGCCCGCAGGAGATAGTTCAGCACCTTGTAGACAACAGCACGACGTTCCGAGACAAGACTGAATACGCACAGGCCAAATACATAAAGAAGAAGAAGAAGAAGTGAGTAGGCCCTGTTGATTTAATAAAATACACACTGGGCTGCTGTTTGTTACACAATATACACTAGGACTAGGTGTTAGTTAGTTAGTTACTAAATATACACCACTAGGGCTGGGCTGGGCTATTTGCTACACAATATACACTAGGACTAGATGTTAGTTAGTTACAAAAGATACACCACTAGGGCTGGGCTAGGCTATTTGCTACACATAGGCTACACATTATGGACTAGGCTGCAGTTAGAAAAAAACTATGGTTAGGCTACAAAAGATACACTACTAGGGCAAGATTATTTGCTACAAAATGTATATTAGGCTGCTGTTTGTTACAACATATACATTACTGCTGTTTGTTACAACATATACACTAGTCTGCTGTTTGTTACAACATATACACTAGTCTGCTGTTTGTTACAACATATACACTAGACTGTTTGTTACAACATATACACTAGACTGTTTGTTACAACATACACACTAGACTGTTTGTTACAACATACACACTAGACTGTTTGTTACAACATATACACTAGACTGTTACAACATACACACTAGACTGTTACAACATACACACTAGACTGTTACAACATATACACTAGACTGTTTGTTACAACATACACACTAGACTGTTTGTTACAACATACACACTAGACTTTTTGTTACAACATACACACTAGACTGTTTGTTACAACATACACACTAGACTGTTTGTTACAACATATACACTAGACTGTTTGATACAACATATACACTAGACTGTTTGATACAACATACACACTAGACTTTTTGTTACAACATACACACTAGACTGTTTGTTACAACATATACACTAGACTGTTTGTTACAGCATACACACTAGGCTGCTGTCATGAGGGGATTCTTGATACCGATACTTCTCTGGTGACACTGCAGGTATGAGAATACAGTGACCATCCTGAAACCCTCCTGCCGCATTCTGGCCATGATGTACCATGGCCGAGAGCCAGGCAAGATCTGGTAAGTGAGCTGGAGAGGGTGATGATGGTGAGGTAATTAAGGTAAAGCACAGCCTGCATTAACAGTGAGACCACATGATGTGTGATCTGATGGCTGGAAATGCAATTCTGATTACTGAAATTGAATCGCTACATTCTAACAATAGCAGTATACAACATTGATTGACAGCAGAAAAAATATGTATATATCTACTGTTTTATAACAGTATGTTAGATCACAAGGGGGATTTTATTTTACTTAAACCTAAGTAAAAGCTCAGTCACAAAGTTGTGTGTGCGCGCGTGCATTCAGTGTGTGTGTGTGTGTGTGTGTGTGTGTCTGCGTCTGCACGTGCACGTGCATTCATGTATGTGTTTGTGTGTGTTCCAGCCACCTCAGGTATGACACGCTGGCTCTAATGCTGACCATGTCCAACATTCATGCCGGCAGCAAGATACTGGTGTTCGAGACGTGTGCTGGTCTGGTGCTGGGCGCGGTCATGGAGCGCATGGGAGGTAGGTCGTCCTGTTGTTGTGTAAAGCAGCTGTTGATTTGATTGTTATTGAAACGCAGGCAAAGTCCTTCCAGGCAAGTCTCGCCACTAAGCAACCATCTTTGAAATGGCCCGGGCAGTTATTTAGGAAGACTGTATAGGCAGGTGGCTTACGTCAATGCAACCACATGATTGGTTAAATAGGTTAATGCTTGGCAGTTATAAAGCAGACGATTGGCTCTTTATGTTGTGTTATTATGTGGATATTTTCCTCCAACTGCCATATTTGCAGTTCAGATTTCTCCCTTCAAAATTCAATAAGTGGCATGTCTCCTCTATATAGTCTCTGGCATAGTGTTGCAGCATCCACTCAGCGAATATTGTGTGTTCAGTGTGGCCTGGCCTGGTTACAGTTTCATGGTATTGTCAGCTATTGCAAGCTAAATGCAAGCTAATACAGTTTTGTTAAAATTCAACAAATATCTCTTAGCATTTCGCTAGCTTACCGTTCTATGTGCATGTTAAAAAAGTAATCCGATACTTCTACACAGCCCTGGCTCCGTAAATAGTAACATAAACAAAGTGGCGAACACCGCTCGTATCAACAACGCCGTAGTAATATGCTTCACAATGCATTTCGACGTGTGATGCGGCGGCCGGAGGACCGCAGAGCGACACGGTTTTTATTGGAGCTCGAAGTTAGCAAGAATGACTGACCCTGCCATTTAAATCTAATCTATTTTGAATACTAACACAAAGTTAAAACGAAGCTTGTTGTCTCAAACATTTCACTTGTTTGCCGACTTTGTACTGAATATTATCTGACAAAAGAGAAAAGGATATTTCCCACAGCTACCCCTCCTCACTTTTCTAAATAAATCCTTTTCCCACTCGCCACTTTCATGCTTGTCTTCCATCTCTTCTCCATCCAGGCTACGGTTCAGTGGTCCAGCTGTACCCCGGAGGGGGGCCAGTTCGTGCAGGCATGGAGAGCTTTGGTTTCCCCGCTCACTTCCGCGAGACGCTTCACGAGTTTCCCATCTGCCACGTCAACGCTGTGCTGGCAGGCACACTGGACACTGCCGCCACGGACCGCAGCGCTGGTGGGGCTTCTGTGGAAGAAGAGTTTTGGTTTTGTGTTCTTCTTCTGCACAGCACACAGTAATTGGGTATTGACGTGGCGATGCTCTACAGCTAGACCCAAACCAGCTCTTGGTCTAAAACTGAAGCTGCTTGCCGAGTGCAGTGCAGCAGCAATAATAATTATGATGAGATGTAAAGGGGTTCTCATAATTGGCTCCTACATACAATATATTACGTTATATACGTTAGATCAGTGGTTCTCAAACTGGGGGTCGGGACCCCCTGGGGGGTCGCGAGACACATAGGAGGGGGGCACAAGATGATTTTCAGAAATGAAATAACAATTTCAAATGATTAAAATGGCATGGTTTAGCCATAATTGTTTGTAGTAGTACAGTTTATACATTACTTTGATGTATAGCCCATATTAAAATACTATCAAATAATAATATGGCTGTTATTCTTATACCACATCTGGGGATAGTGGGGGTCGTGTGTCGCTGGCACTGTTATTTTGGGGGGTCGCGAGCTGAAAAGATTGAGAACCCCTGCGTTAGATTATAAGTGCAAACATCCCCAAACATCCCAGTATATCTCAATGGCTCGTTGCCAGTTAGCGGAGTACCAATCATGTTGGTGTGTTTCTGTGCCATCAACCCTAGCAGCTGCAACGGAGGATACCCGGCCGCAGGTTGAAGGGCAGAACCAGCCTGACCCAGGGCACCAAGGCGGTCCAGGGGAGGATACCCGGCCGCAGGTTGAAGGGCAGAACCAGTCTGACCCAGGGGAACAGAACATGGAGACTTCTACTGGCACCAGAACCGCCCTGACCAAAGACCAGGAGAAACTGAGGGAACTCAGGGTACGTCTGTTTAACTAAACCATCTTTGGCCCCCTCTTCAGATACTCTACATTAAAGACGCTATATGCTATATTCCAGATTGTATACATTAACATGGCAAGCAACTGTTTTTTTCCCCCAGCTAAAGATAACAGTAGAGTAATGGTATCCTGAGCAGAGAATGACATCACACTATTTCTGTGTGTGTGTGTTTATAATTTGAGCTCCTCTGTATGTTTTTGCAGCCAGGCGTGTGTGCGTGAAGTCTGATATGTTTGTGTGCTTAGTGTGACATCTAGTGGAAGTAAGTCATATAGTTGCACTTTAATAATTGACAATCAACAAACCCTTATTACAACACATTGCTAATGTTGGCAACGTTAACTGTACATTTAGGCATAATGGGTTGAGCCCTCATGATCAAGTTTAATACATTAAACCCTCTTATCCCTTAATAACGTGATTCATCAGGCTCAGGAGAAGAAAGTAAAGACGGAGGAGAAAAGGAAGAAGCTGGCAGCCTCTGCCGCCCTGCTGGAAGGGAGGGATGCTGACGGGTCGGTGTCTATTTCGGGTTCCGTTCACCGTCACACGCCACTGATGTGTTCAGTAATTATAGTTGATCTGCAGAGATTAACAGAGCCAAACGGTATATTTTAAACCCATTATTATATTGGCCAGTCGTGGACAGCTGTAAATGACCTCGCCCACCGCCATGCGTCATTGTCATAACCGCATCTCTTGCATGATTGGTTGTCCCGGGCCGGTACCCTTGCAAGGTGCACAGGAGTGATTACCCTGCGATTTTGTGCGCTGCAAAGCGAGGAATTGCTTCCCGGTGGGTTTGCGCGTGATTGATGTTGAGCTTTAAGTGTCGTCGGGGCTCGCCGTACGAGCACTGATCAATTTCTGGCTCGTAGTCCTGCTCCCCCGCCATGTATCATATCACACCGCTTCACAGCCTGTCTTAAATCAAGCCCTTCTCTACTCTCACAAGAATGAAAGTGTCGTGCGTATGCCGCTAACATTGCTGCGGATTCATGTATTTTTTATTCCACTAACTGAAATGTGTTCGTTCATTCTTTCGTTCATTCAATTTAATTATAGTTTTTATCTCATTTCAGAATTTATATGACAAAGTAAATTAATCATTCCTCTGTAACCGGTCCTGCATGGACGGCACAGTCCCACATTGTAGTCGAGCGCAGAACCTCTTCGTTGGGAAGCGGTATGCTATAGCAAGGAGGTTACAACTGATGGGCCCTAGCCTCTGTCGCTAGGGGATTTGCACAGCATCGTAACCACTGGCAACTGTTTCTGATGAAGTGTTGTCATCCCGATAATTATGTCAGCAAATGGATCAAAATCCTCATATTATCCTTAAATCATCTATCGTTGAGGATTGAATATGTTTGATAACGAGTGTTAATTATATAACATTATTTTAGCATAATGACAGTATGTTATCCGGACCATGACCTGTTAACTTATTTACAAGCGTACTGCTTGCTAAGACGCTTCGGATAAAAGCTACTGCTAACAAGCTGTAAATGTAAATCTCGTGTGTGTGTGTGTGTGTGTGTGTGTGTGTGTGTGTGTGTGTGTAAATTAGAGGCTGTGTTGTTTGATCCTCTCTCCATATCCCACGCAGGTTGGTAATAGCCAGTCGCTTCCACCCGTGTCCAGTGCTGTTGGGGCTGATTAAGTTCCTGGCCCCCTCCAGACCCTTTGTGGTCTACTCCCAGTACAAAGAGGTATGTCCGCCTCGCGCCCAGTGGCGTATCGGGGTCACCGCAAGCAGCGTGGACGAGGATATTTGGCTTTCCCCTGATCTGAGCTGCGAGCCGGCGCACAGCGTTTGTTTGTGTGCCAGAGGGGAGATGTTGTGGCGTCACTGTAGCGGCCACTGCTGAGCTCGACAGCCCTGCTGTGCTCAACCAAGGCTTTTTTTTTAATAAGCAAGCCTGGTCACACGGCGGCCATCTTTGCCAACGTATCCGGGCAATTTTTTTGCATGACCGTATATAATTCATTGGGGAGAGAGAACCATAACTGCACTGTAAATGGTCACCGCAACGCAACAGCTGTACATACGGCCTCCTATAAAATCTGATGAAGCGTTTAGGGATGGCACCGATACGATACTGAGATCGGTAATCGGCCCGATGCTGACTTAAATAGCTGGGTTTACACGCACACGTCTACTGTCAAGCACCAGCCATGTCTAACCTACCCAGGCCACACTATCAGCAGCAGCTTTCTAAAATGCATCTACGTCCTAAAATAGAGATTGGCTGTCATTTACAATTTAAACCAAACCACTCAAACGAATGCAACATGTAATATCTCCTTATATTCATATATTGCCCATGTTTTAAAGAGTTAGGACAGCAATGTTCAAGCCTGATGGTTCCTTGCACAAAACATGATTCCCAGTCTCTTCCTCAGTCACAGTGAGGAATATGCTTAATCTAACACTGGAATCAGATCAATACTCTGTATCGGCACTGAAATAATTTAAGCGAACCATCCCTAAAAACGTTTGGTGGCCCCAAATTAAAAAAACATTTTAAGTTTCCCCACAGGTCCCATAGAGTTCTATTGAGGACTCTGTAAGCGGTCTGTCTCCTCTATATAATGTCTCTGGTACTTCTCCCATAGAGTTCTATTGAGGACTCTCTAAGTGGTCT
>JAODTR010050698.1:0-18193 GCA_025399935.1 Amblyopsis rosae
GCGCTCCCCGAGGGGGGGTCTCTGAGTGCAGGACCGGGATTGCTATTAGAGCCGGGGTCCGCAACAACACCAGGGACACAGCGTCGCCGCCCCGTGCACGACAGAAGCGGAGGAAGTGTCGCACACGCGGGTCCCAGCAGCCGCCCAGTCCTGCGGTGCAGCCTCCGACGGCGCCCCCTGCCTGCCGTGAAGTGGAGCATCAGCAGCCAGCGCCTCCTGCCTGACATGAGGTGGAACAGCAGCGCCCGGTGCCCGCACCAAGGCGTAGGGCGTGCCCACCCATGCAGCAGCCGGCGCCTCCCGCCAGTTGCGAGGTGGAACAGCAGCGTCCAGTGCCAGCGCCTAGGCGCAAGGTGGCCCCGCCCCCGGAGCCCGAGGACTGGCCTCCGCCCCCGGAGCCCATATAATGGCTGGAACCCGACGACTGGGTCCCGCCTCTGCCTCTCCTCCCAGAGGTGACCCCGCCTCTGCCTCTCCTCCCAGAGGCGACCCCGCCTCTGCCTCCCTTCCCAGTGGCGGCCCCGCCTCTGCTTTACCATCCAGAGTCGGCCCCGCCTCTTCCCGAGGACTGGCTGGAGCCCGGCGACTGGCCTCCGCCCCCGGAAGGGCTGGAGCTCATTGACTGGCCTCCGCCCCCGGAGCCCGTGGACTGGCTGGAGCCCGATGACTGGCCTCCGCCCCCGGAGCCCGTGGACTGGCTGGAGCCCGAGGACTGGGTCCTGCCTCTGCCTCTCCTCCCAGAGGCGACCCCGCCTCTGCCTCCCTGCCCAGTGGCGGCCCCGCCCATGCCTCCCTTCCCAGTGGTGGCCCCGCCTCTGCTTTCCCGTCCAGAGTCGGCCCCGCCTCTTCCCGAGGACTGGCTGGAGCCTGGCGACTGGCCTCCGCCCCCGGAGCCCGTGGGAGGGCTGGAGCCCGAGGACTGGGTCCCGCCTCTGTCTCTCCTCCCGGAGTCGGCTCTGCCTCTTCCAGAGTCGGACTCGACCCCGCCTCTGTCTCTCCTCCCGGAGTCGGCTCTGCCTCTCCCGGAGTCGGACTCGACCCCGCCTCAAGAGTCAACTCCGCCCCCCTGGACTGTTCCAAGATATTAATGTCCAGTTGCTGGATCAATTTTTGAGGGCTTCTGCTTTGGATGCTAAAGCGCCGTTTGATTTTTCAAGCTGGTTCAGCCTAAACGTTAGCTTGGCTAGTTTGTCGCTGCGGCTAGTAAGTGTATTTTCCAGGATTGTTATCTTTTGATTATGTGAGGCCAGTGACATGCTAATGGTGTCCAGCGATGTTCGTCTCCAAGGATGTTGAGAGGTATATTTTGACTTCCGATATAAGACTCTCACGGTTCTTTTTAAGCGCATGCACCAGGTTAGTAACGGGTAAGAGATCCGCGGTTGTAACCATTGTTTGTGCATGGTGTTGAGTCGTAGTAGTGTCTCCTATTGCCAGTCGTGATTGTCTAGACATTTTCAGCCCATATATTAGAAACCAGGTGTAGTTCTATAAAAAAATGTGTATAGCAAGGCGAAGTAAATATAAGAATTATGTTAATAAAATTGTAAGAATTGCTGGAGCTACCCTTCAGCGTGTCTGACTCTACATTAAGTCCTTTCGGTCATGACCTACCCTTGATTACCATAGGTGAGGTTTAGGAACAAAAATTGCCCGGTAGATCGAAAGTTTTGCCTTCCAGCTCACCTCTCTTTCTGTCACAACGTTGAGGCAAATTGATTGTAATACCGCTCATGCTGCTCTGACTCTCCGGCCAATCTCCCGCTCCAATGTCCCCTTACTCGCAAACAAGACCCCGAGGTACTTGAAATCCTAGACTTGGAGTAAGGACTCATTCCCCACCTGGAGTAGGCACTCCATAGGTTTCCTGCTGAGAACTATGGCCTCAGATTTAGAGGTGCTAATTCTTATCCCAGCCTCTTAACACTCGGCTGCAAACCGATTCAGTCAGTGCAAGGAGTCATGGACCGATGATGCCTTCATGACCACATCATCTGCAAAAAGCAGCAATGAGATCCATAACCCCTCCCCACCACAACTATGCCAATATATCCTGTGCTGCCCTGGCAAAGACCAGCCCCCACTTGAAACGAGTCTGCCGAGAATCCGTACACAGCTCTCGCTTTGGGCATACAGGGATTGCATTGCCCTTAATAAAGGGACCCCCTCACTCCATGCTCCCACAGCGCCTCCCACAGTATCTCCCAGGGAACTCAGTCATACGCCTTCTCCAGATCCACAAAACACATGTAGACTGGAAGGGCATACTCCCAGGCCCCCTCCAGGATCTTTGCGAGAGTAAAGAGCTGGTCCGTTGTTCCACGACCAGGACGCAAACCGCATTGTTCTTTTTCAATCTGAGGTTCAACAATTGTCCAAACCATTCTTTCCAGCACCTTAGACTTAGACTTATACTACCAGGGAGGCTGAGAAGTGTGATACCTGTATAATTGGCACACACTCTGGTCCCCCTTTTTCAACAAGGGAACCACCACCCCGGTCTGCCACTCCTTGGGCGCTTTCCCAGAATTCCAAGAAATTTTAAAGAGGAGTGTCATCCAAGACATACCCTCCGCATCCATAGATTTCAGCATTTCTGGACGGATCTCATCAATCTCGGGGGCTTTGCCACTGCCTCAGTGACTTCCACCAGGGTAATTGACCATAATCCACCATCAGCCTCCAGCTCTGTCTCTACCACAGAGAGCATGTCAGTTGGATTTAGGAGTTCCTCAAAGTGTTCCTTCCACCGCCCAATTACCTTCTCAGTTGAGTTCAACAGCGTCCCATCCCTATTGTACACAGCTTGGATGGCTCCCCATTTCCCCCTCCTGAGGTGGCGCATGATTTTTCAGAAACACCTTGGTGCCGACCAAAAGCCCTTCTCCATGTCTTCTCCAAACACTCGCTATTTTGCTTCTTTCTTTTGCCGGAGGTGTGAGTTGAAGACGGGAAGGACCTCCTCCAGACGTTCTCAGTTTACCCGCACCACCCATTTGGGCTTAGCAGGTCTGTTCAGAGTCTTCCCCCACCCCTTTACCCAACTCACCACCAGTTGGTGATCAGTTGACAGCTCTGTACCTCTCTTCACCCAAGTGTCCAAAACATGCGGCCTCAGATCAGATGATTGATCATCAACCTTCGGCCTAGGGTGCTCTGGCACCACGTACACTTATGAGCATTCTTATGTTCAAACATGGTGTTTGTTATAGACAGTCCATGAGTAGCACAGAAGTCTAACAACAAATGCCTGCTCGGGTTTAGATTAGGTTTCTCCTAATTACTCCTCTCCAGTTATCTCCATCATTGCCCATGTGCACGTTGAAGTCTCCCAGTAAAACTATGGAGTCTCTTACTGGAGCCCCATACATGACTCCATTCAAGGCCTCCAGGAAGGCCGAAAACTCCAAACTGCTGTTTGGTACATTGCGACAACAGTGTTTTATGATTTTTCATGAGGGGTCTTTTGAACCATTCCTAGTTTGACCCTTGCCCTGAAATCACTTTGCCTTCGGAGACACTACCAGGAGCACAAGGCTCCAGACATCTCAGGATCATAGGGGCACACAAAACTCTTCATTACCATAGTCTACAAAACTCTCGCAATAAGGTTATGGTTCCCGGACAAGGTAAATGTAAGCCATATATCATGAATAGAACATATATATATATATATATATATATATATAGAAGAAATAAAAATGTAGAAATAGTAAAAATAAGACATAAAATGCTGAAGTGGTCTTCTAAAATTTTTTTCCACGGCTGTATGTTTATGGATAGCAAGTCGAGTCATATAGTACTCTACCACCTTGTCCAAAAATAATTGCAGTGAAAGATTATGTGCAATTGTGAATGGCCCTGCGGTAGGCTACATTGAATGGAGGTGTCATTTTATATTATATTGGTGACATTAATACATCGCGGTGTTCCCTCTTTATCACTCCGTCATTCTCGCGTCGTTTTGAAACAGGCTAATAAATCATATTTAATAAACCATCAAATCGAACTCTATAGATTGATTAAAGCAAAACACAGTTTGGTTTCAGACCTTTTAAGTCTGAATGCAATTTAGGAGTCGGTAGTCGTCACGCAATGTGGTTTGTGTGCGTGTGTGCGCGTGTGTGTGTGTGTGTGCGCGTGCCTGTGTGCGCGCGCTGCGAGTGGAGGAGAACAACACACGCCCAGTTATGGTGGATGCGCCGCCCCATTTGTGGGGTTACCACGGCAAACGGCGTGCACGTGACGATGGAGTGATCGTCTTCTATAAGTATTCGGCGGAGGGAGGGGAGGTCTGCAGCGGCCGCTGGCGAGCTTGTTTGAGTGTTTAGCAGACACGTGCGGCAGAAATAAAGAGGGCACATCCGTAGCTGCTTTTTAAAAAGTCCCTTTGTCATTTTATACCAAGGATTTTATTTTCATTTTAACATACTTTGAAGATATTTTAAGTCCACACTAAAGCAACAATGGGAAAAGGAGTGAGTGCTATTAATATTACATTTCTCTGATTGTTAACCCTCCAAAGTAGCCTACATGTTGATGTATTAGATAATTTGCTTTGGGGCATCCTTGCTGAATACAACTATTCAAACAAGTGGTTACTGAATCGATATTATAAATTGGATCGCGTGTTTGCGCGAATATAACAGCCACGATGCCTTCCTTATAAAACGCATAATGTAGGCATTGAGCCACGCTACACATTTTGTTGGGTTTGCTGATGGTTTGAATTTAGACAGATCGCGCCTCAATCCGACTGAACTATATCGCCTGTTGCCTAAATGCGTTTGCGATTTAACCAGCTGTGGGGTAATGATGTTTGTTTCAGCGCTTGGCTGACTATTAAGTTTTAATGATAACTTGCAATTGTGTAGAAGAGTGATGATCCGTTATAAGACATGACACGTACAGTTCTATGACGTGTTGCTTGTGTGGCAATGGAAACATAGCAGTAATAGATTCCGTGACGCCATTTGTATTTTTATTAATCTTTTTCAGTTTTAAGATTTTCTTCTGTGGAAGGGATGTCAAATGGCCAGCCCCCCAGTTATGTTGACCTAAGACCACGCCTACGTTTGCGTGTTTTGGGCCATTGTCGTGCCTACCATTGTTTAAAATATCGGTTCAAATTCTTTGAACTTAATAATATAGGTACCACGTTTATACACGAAAGGGAATTCGGCGTGGCGGTCTACGGCACATGCGAGAGTCATGCTGCTTTCCATGGAAACATTTGACACAACATTCTATTCGCTGTTGAGACTGTTGAGAACAATCTGCTTCTGTTTTGTTTTATTTGAACCCCAAATGTGGTACAGGCCTTGCCTTTTCACCGTATCCATCACTCCTGCCCTCATTCTCTGCTTTTCTCCACCCCCACCTTCATTTAGGCTACTCCCCTTTCTTTCACACTCCCAACATTTTCCAATACATTGTCAAATAAATTGCCGCATAACCTTGTGGACGGAGCGCGCCCACTTTATTATATTCAGGGAGATATGAGGGTGGGGCGACGATTTCTGATCACTTGAGTGGGTGATTAGTCCTACTTCAGGGAGGGCATGCACCAGTTGACGCATTGCCACTAAAACATGCTAGAGGTGGCGGTAAAGGGGGGGGGGGGGCATTGCGCTGAATTGCAACAAATGTTTACATTGTTTTTATTTTGAGCAATCAAAGGTAGAATATGTCTGCTTAAGGCATTCATGAAGCCATTCTCTAGAAAAAAGAAGCAGGGGATTGATGAGTCAAATCCCTCAGCTCATATTATTATTATTATTTATTTATTTATTTATTAAACGGGAGGTGAATTGAATTCTGAGATGAAGGAATATTCCTACATTGCAAATGTAGACGTATATATTAGCCCATCTCTTGGGTCACCACTTTTATCCATACTTGTCTTAGACTAGTCATTCTTGTGCAATTAGTCTTGCTGCTATACTCATGAGGAAGGATGACATCTCAGGAATCTTACTGGTGAGGGTGTAGGCAATGGACATCTTCAGGTTGTCAAAGATCAAATGACCTGTTTAAATGTGTACGTTTAACTCTCTCTCTCTTTAACATTCTTCAGAGTTTTTTTTTCTCTTTTTTTTCTCCATTTTCTTTCACCCTCCATCTCATTCATCTTTGTCAATAAATACTGCCTCTGTCACAAGCTTCTCTGTCCTGTCTGTTTAGTTTTCCTTAACATGTAGCTCACGTTGTGACCCTTGTGTGTTGTTATTGCAAATAATGACCAGCTGAGGGGCAAAATGACTGCAAGCAGCTACAGTGCGCCTATCTGGAAATATGCCTCTTGGTGGGCTGGGGGAGGGGAGGGTATTTGAGTCTGTCCATTCACATGTCTCATGAGGCGTTTCCGTGTTTCCAGCCGCCAGACTCAGGACTCGGGGAGTGGGGAGAGAGATTCATGCTTGAATGATCAGCTTGTGCATATGACAATAGAGCGAAGGGCTTATAATGGCTGTGCATAGGAATTCAAGCCTGCATATAGAGGCGGAGGCCCCTTCTGTTCTCGGTATCACAAGATGCCATCAGAAGCAGAATCCTCCAAACACTTCCTAATTGTAAAGTGATAATGATTGATTCAGGCAATATCCGTAACGTTCAGAACTGACAGGAACCTTGCCCTGAAACACCGGCCTGTCTTTGACGTCGTTTCTGTTTTGGTACTCAATAAATACCTTATTTTGCCTTAATCATTCACCGATCCGCCACAACAATACAACCTGTAACTGGTTTTAATGTTATGGCTTATCTTGAATGTTTAGGCATATCCTATTATCTTTGCTCTGTCTTTTTTCTCTCTCACACTTGTATTGGGAACTGCCAACTCCATATTTAACCCTACAGATTAAGAAAGGGAACATACATACATGCATGCATGCATACATACAGGGATTATATGTATTGCTTACAATAATACAGTACTATCGATAGATCTATCGACGGAATACTATTGTGTGTGTGTGTGTGTGTGTGTGTGTGTGTGTGTGTAAACGTAGCCACTGAAGTCAGAAGCCCTAGTAATAGAGTATACAGAATAGAGTATACTATTTATTATTATACAGTCAGCCTGCAATGAAGGATTTCATTCTGCATGCTGTTCTGTGCACATAAAGACAATAAGGCTTGAAGGCAAAAAAGCAGATGGCTATAAAATATTTAATTTGTCGTAAATGTTATGTTGCATTCTTAAGCATAAAGGATGTGCTATAACAAAGACCCTGGAGCAAATTACTATACCTAGATTTGGGGAAAATGGATGCCTATTGTTTTGTACATGATTTTCTATACTGTATAATTGAATATAATGGGATTATACATATTGCTTACAATAATACAGTACTGTGCAAAAGTTTGGGGAAAATTAACTATTGTAGCTAGAAATTACTCATCTGTTTAAAATGTATACAGTATATATCCACAAGCTTTCTTAAGGATCTCTTATATTTTATACTGTATATTAGTGGAGCAGTGGCAGGTAACTACATCACACTGTGTAGCCCACAACTTATTTGTCTTGGTCTGAGATGCTGGTGTGCTCAGCGTCTAGCGGTTGACGTGTCTGGCGAATGCTGTATGGCACACACGATGAATTTCCGAAAGGACCAATAAATAAATCTATCTAATATAGAGGTGTGTGCGAGCGCGTGTGATATCTGTTACAGCTTTGTTTCTGACACACTGCGCCCCATCTTACACCCGGCGCAAAGCACACAACTAGTGCTTTTGCTAGTTTCAGACTGGCGCAAATGTAATTTTCCGGTCCAGCGCCCACATTGTTTAAATGGAAAATGCACTAGGGGTTATGCGCAACTAACGTCCGCATTCTGTAAAACGGGTCTCACCGCATCCGGTTTGGGGATATGTATGGATGGATGGATGGATGGCTAGATGGATAGATATCTCTCATTCAAGATGCCTCCATGAACTACAAAAAATGATGGCTACAATGTCCATCGAGTTGTGACAATATTGGTTAAACTATTATGTTTGCACAGTGTTTAAAAAAACAAAAAAAAAAATAGGGGAAAGATCAACATACAATCTGCGCAGGGAATCTATTCTCTGCTGCCGGTCTGTTACTTAACATTTGCTCATCACACTATCCTCACACCTGTAGCGTAGCCGGAAAAAAGACTGGGTGTGCCTCTGAATAACGAACTCTTTGGTTATTTTAACTGTCAACGTGCAATCATTATTTACTTATCAACGAAATAAAAAATAGGCATAGTCACTTCAGCGTAACTTGTGTAGACTACACTTTTAAATGTGGTTATGGATGTTGTTGGATGAAAATAAAAGATAACTGGGCAAGAATGTACGCCAACACAGAATAGGCCTACCGCAAATGACAACTGAAACGTTATTGCCAGTTATCTGCAAGTTGACATCTTCAAATGGCAAAATGGCGTATTGTATTCATTTAACTCAAGTCTCTGTATGTTAACACCAGCAAGCATGGTTGCTCTGTTGCAATGCAATGTCTGCAGTGTGGCAGACCCAAAAGAAATAAGATAATGGGCTAATGTACAAAAATGGTCCTGTACTGTACAATAAAATGTCTGTTTCGTAGTTGTAGCATCTGTTATTTATTTAAAAGAAATAAGAAGACCAATTGTACAGTTCTTCAGGAGTCATACTTGCTGTTATCAGCACGGCTGTGATTCTCTCCGGCATCTGGCCACATAGACACTCGTCCATTCTAAATATAACTTTAATATTGTTGGTTGATAATCGTCGGGTATCGGTCATGATTATTTACCAAAAAAAAGAGCATTAGGTAAGTGAATATTACGTTGACAGTTTAGTTCAAACTAATGTAATGTTACCACTTTCACAATAAGCGGAAACAATGAGATCTGTTTTCCGGTTTGGTCATGTGATGTTCGACATAAATCCTCTTGCACCCATTTGAGAGCCATGAGGTGTGGTCTAGCACATTGCTGGCACATTGTTATCTTGAGGCCGGGGAAAGTGATTGCATGATTGACCGGCAGAAACCTGTTGTAAAGTCAGAGCGAGGCAGGTGGACAATGTGAAAACACTCTGCTTGTTACACATGCAGGGACTTATAGGAGCGCACAATATGCAAAGGATAAAAAATTGAGTACAATGTGAAATATCATGAGTGTGTGTGTGTGTGTAACCTACATCAACATATTTTATGGATCTCGCTATATTGCCTAGCTGGTCTTCTCCAGCGCTTTCACAAACCCGCTGGTATAATAGCAATCTGCCGATGATAAAAGCACGCCTGGATTTTTAAAGGGAATGGGAGATAAAACTCAGATTGGTTTATTGTATGTTGCGCCCAAAATCCATGAATAATGAAGAGAGTAAGTCCAACCTTTTTGAACCATGCGCCCGCTGCACTGACCGTATATATGCCCTAAAATAGCAAACGTGGATTCGGATACATCCTAAATCCAATTTGTGCCTTGCTCTTTAGACTGCGCTTAGATCATTAAAATAGGGCCCCTGGTCTTTTTTAATTTTTTTATTATAGTTTGATTAGTTCCAGGTACCAAACAAGTCTCCAGACGTTTTGGAAAATGTTCCCCATCCTCTGTGACTGTAACTGTCTTGTCCTTGCAGGGGGGCCGAGAGCAGTATGAGCTGGCTGCCACCTCAGAGCAGGGGAGCAAGAAGAACAAGGCCAAGGCCAAGAAGGAGAAGGACATGGACGAGCTAAAGAAAGAAGTTGATATGGTGAGTCTCGTGCCGTGTTTGACAGTTCCTCCCACAATGCCCCTCTACATGCCACAACTGCCCTTGTTTCTGAAGACTGTGATTGAAGCTTTACTGTCTTTATCCCTACCAAAACAAAAACCCAATTTTGCGTATTGTTTGACACCCAAATAAAATGAGTGCGTCATCGTGAATGAGAACATCTCTTATCAATGTTCTATTTTGTCATTAACCATATATGGCTATTAAAGTGCTGCAGATTTGTAACTGTAGAGAAAGTTAACATGCCACATCAAAGGTGATTCTTGCCTCATCTTGTTGTTCCCTTCGGTTTATCCTCCTATCATGTGTCCTATTGGTGTTCTAACCTCACTACATCCAATGTGCGTTCTCATTAAATAGCGAAAAGGTCAAATCATCCTTTGCTGGGAATATTATCGAGTAAACTACGTTTTGACGACATGTTGTGTGCCACTGTCACGGTGACCTCACAAATGCCGTTTCTTCGCCAACTTCTAACGTGTGTGTGTGTCTGTGTTCTCAGGATGACCACAAGCTGACGCTGGATGAACTCAACCGCAAATACGGCACAGACCTTAACAGGGTGAGTGTGTTGGTGTGTTTTAACTTGGTATTTTCACCAATTCACTGCAATAGTTCAGTAGATCTCAACCTTATAGGCTCACCTTATGAATTATCAAGTGCACAATATGAACACGGTTGGGTGGTGTGTATTGGAACAAGAGCATCGTCAAAATGTTTTTGTATTTGCTAAAGTAGTTCTGGAGTCTAAACTAGCTCCACAGTGAGCTGAGAGCACCACAGGCATCCCAGGGCTATAAGAATATATAAATGGTTAATATCAAGGTTTTGAAGGAGGGAGATGAAAAGCTGCGTAGGAGGAGGGTTGACGAGAGATGGTTGCCTTTTTCCTCTCTCCATCTTTCACTTCCTGCATGGTTCCAGTCTCAAGCATGTGCACATCCCCCCTGCCGATGCAGAAAATATCAAGGAGAATAGATAATGATAATCCAAACAAGTGTGTGAGGGCCAGTGAATAATTAATCTGCTCCACAATTTCTTCATCCCTGGTTTCCAGTGTTGTTGTTGCCCATGACTTGACTTTTTTTTATTTTTTTCTCCTACTGTCCTCCTGGCTCCCTCCGAACTCCTCCGCCAACCTCCTGTTGTCTGTTTTTCTTCTGTATAAGCTCATTGTTCACTAGCCATGCTAGTCCACTAGTATGGCTATACTAGTGGACTAGCATGGCTAGTGAACAATGAGCTTTAGGCTTTTCTGGCTACTATTTGTGCAAGCAGGTGTAAAAGCAACATGGCATCAACAGCTGGCAGTATACGGAGCAGGTAGAAGTTAAACACCTTTCTCAGTGATGCTTACATATAGACAGGTCGGGTAGGGAATCGAACCCACAACTGTGACGCTTAGTTGCTTAGTATTCTATCCTTGCCGGCTTCAATGTTCCAAGGGAGACCAAATGTTTTATATCTCTCCAGGGTCTTACCACTGCCAAGGCAGCTGAGAACCTGGCCCGAGATGGCCCCAACGCCCTCACTCCACCCCCCACCACCCCAGAGTGGGTCAAGTTCTGCAAACAGGTTAAACAATTTATCGGTTACATTTTCATATTGTGCGACCACCTTCAATCAGACATAACATTGGGGTTTATTTCCAAGCAGGTTTCAGTAGTGTCACCCTCTGGAGGTGGGGAGCGCTGTTTTGCCACAGTAGTTCAATACAACATTGATTCCAGCTTGTCCAATAGATCCAGCTGTCTTGCTCTCTTCTGTAGATGTTTGGTGGTTTCTCCATGCTTCTGTGGACCGGGGCCCTCCTCTGTTTCCTGGCATACGGAATACAGGCTGTCATGGAAGATGAACCGGCCAATGACAATGTAAGAAAAGTATATTGTTGTAACTTGTCCGTAGTGAAGTGTTGCCCTTTCCATTAAGATAGAAAATGCCATGTTATTGGCTAATGAGTGTAGAATGAAATCACAGCCAGAAACCACTGATTGATTTTGTATAGATTTTCTAATCTATTGTCTTCCACAGTTGTACCTGGGCGTTGTGCTGTCTGCTGTTGTCATCATTACTGGCTGCTTCTCCTACTACCAAGAAGCTAAGAGCTCCAAGATCATGGACTCATTCAAGAATCTGGTCCCGCAGGTAATGCCCCCCCCCCCCTTCTCCATTCAGTTCCACCTAAATAAGGACAAGCAAATGAATAACTTGTGTAGTCAATGTGACGGATACATGAAGCACCATTGTGGATCTTATTTGTGTATGTGTGTGTATAGCAAGCCCTGGTCGTCCGTGATGGTGAGAAGAAGAACATCAATGCTGAGGAGGTGGTGGTGGGCGACCTGGTGGAGGTCAAGGGTGGAGACAGGATCCCTGCTGACCTGCGTATCATCTCTGCTCACGGCTGCAAGGTGGGAATCCTCATGTTTCTCTTCCCTGTGAACCAAACCTAAAGCATTTGGTCTCTCACTGTAGGCTAAGGCTTCAAAGCATTACTGCAATGTTGACTATATGCATTTAACTACATTGCAAAGTCATGTGTTGTATTTCTTTTCAAAGCAAACCATTAAAGGGGTTTTGTTTTAGGCCTGTTAGAATTTAATCGCACGTTTTACATAATGAAATGAGTCCAATGTGCTCTGTTGTGGCGCTATGCTAATTCCATGATGCAGTCATTCTTGCTAACTTTGAGCTCAAATCAAACCGCATCGTTCCGTGGCGGTGCCTCTCACGTCAAAATGCATTGTGACGCAAAGCGTAGTACGGCTTTGTTAAGAGCGTTTTTGCCATGTTGCTATTTACGGACAAAGGGCTGTGTAGAAGTATGAGATAATTTTCTCACCACCCATAGAGAACGCTAAGCTAGTGAAATGCGAGGAGATATTTGTTGAATTTGTATTAGCTTACATTTTGCTTGCAATAGCTGACAATACATTTGTAAGGGTTCAAATGGAAGTCTTTAAAGTTTGATGTTATGAAATGCACTTGATGCCAATGTTCAGTGTAGCGTTCTTTGTTGTCTTGGCACATCTGCATCATTTATTAGTCATTGTCGTTATGGAGCCAAAGAGAACCACCTGACCTAAATCTGTTATATGGCCTATTTTAACGTGTAGAGAGATGCAGTGGATGTCTGCTATCATAGATTTGATTTTAGTTGTCTTTACATATTATTAAATGCGTATATACATTTTTCTTTTTAGGTGGACAACTCCTCTCTGACGGGAGAATCTGAGCCCCAGACTCGTACCCCAGACTTCTCCAACGACAACCCACTGGAGACCAGGAACATTGCCTTCTTCTCTACCAACTGTGTTGAAGGTCAGTTGGGACAATACTGCTTTAAAAAGGCATTTCACAAAGGAAATGGTTATTCTGTATTTCCATCTGAATCTTGATGGCCCTCGTGTCAGGAACTGCGCGTGGCATCGTCATCAGCACAGGCGACCGCACAGTCATGGGCCGTATCGCCACACTGGCATCGGGCCTGGAGGTGGGCCGCACGCCCATCTCCATCGAGATCGAGCACTTCATCCACATCATCACAGGCGTGGCCGTGTTCCTGGGGGTCTCCTTCTTCGTCCTCTCCCTCATCCTGGGGTACAGCTGGCTGGAGGCCGTCATCTTCCTCATCGGCATCATCGTCGCCAACGTGCCAGAGGGTCTCTTGGCAACTGTCACTGTGAGTGGGTGTGTGTGTGTCAGAGGTTGGATTGTGAATGTAAAGGCAAGCCAATTGTCATAATTCTCTTTGGATGATAAGGGGTACGCATTGACATCAGGTCAATGGTTTCGTCAATGCTTGGTAATTGGTATGCTGAAAACGGACCCACATTTTGTAAGGAGACACGGAGGGGGGAAAAGTCACTTTCAGTGCTGCGTTTGTGGCGCTGGAGTGCCAACCAACCCACAAAGGGTTAAATACGATAATCCAGTCAGTTTATTTTGAGCTGCTTATGTTAGAAAGCATGTGTTTCAGCAAGCTGTTTTGGTTGGCTTGTCAACATGTCTTTTGCACTGGATAGTGCAGTGGAATAAAATCCTTTTGATAGACTGCAGTTCCATCTCCTGACCAGAGAGGTCGCCAATTTGGCTTCAGTCTACCTAAATATTATCATTACTGGTGTTGATTACTGTAAAAACAATTTTTCTCTGAAGCTGAGCCACTGCTTCTCATCGCCAGGTGTGTCTGACCCTGACTGCCAAGCGTATGGCCAAGAAGAACTGCCTGGTGAAGAACCTGGAGGCTGTGGAGACACTGGGCTCCACCTCCACCATCTGCTCTGACAAGACTGGCACCCTGACCCAGAACAGGATGACCGTGGCCCACATGTGGTTTGACAACCAGATCCACGAGGCAGACACCACTGAGAACCAGAGTGGGACCTCCTTCGACAGGAGCTCTGCCACCTGGGCTGCCCTGGCCAGAGTAGCTGGGCTCTGCAACCGAGCTGTGTTCTTGGCAGAGCAGTCCAACCTCCCCATCTTGAAGGTACATAGTAGTACAACGATAACAATACGTGTTTAGTCAGTTGGTTCAGCTCCAATTCCTTCTGAAAGACTTTTATTTTCCAGTGATTTATTTAATAATATTTTTAATGGGAAAATGTGTATTAGATTTATTTTTTTAATGAATATCAAGCAGTCCTATTCTGTGCACTGGTAGTGCCTGTATTATCTAATGCCTTTTCTTCTTGAACAATTTGATTTAGAAATCTCATTACAGCCAAATAGTCAACGCTAATTAAATTGTAGCAACTATATTTATTTTATTTCCCCCTGCGAACAGACCTTTGACATAGAATGATGGTTTGCCGATGGCACAAAGGCTTCAAAACCTCCTCCTTCATGTGGTTTTGTTGAACTTGTTCTCGCATGGTGATTCCTGCAAAGATATACAGCCCTCTCCTAAACACATGCACGCACACTCACTCTCTTGTGTCTTAGAAATCTCAGTGTCCCCACCCTGAGGTAACCCTGTATGTGTGTACCTGTACAAATGTCTAGTGTGTTGTTACCTGTAAGCCTATTGCTGCTGATAATGTGTTGTTTGTGTGCTGAAGCAATGCATCGTTTTCTTGTTTAACTATTTCTTCCAGGCTACAGTGACCTCCACTGTGTCTGAATAGAGATCCATTGTACTATTGTGACTACGGATATAAACCTGTTCTTCCTTGACCGTGATCTTGTACATGTTGTTCTTACTTGATAAAAACATCAGCATATACCTGAATTTTTATGAAATAATCTTGAGTTATCAATGGAATGTAATATGTTTGTTCACTATCAGTTAAATTGGGGCCTCAAAGCAAAGGTGATTTAAAGCAATTGATGCAATCCCCAAAAGTGTGTCTAACCTTTCTGTCAACAACAGCCTTATTTAAATTTTTTTATGTTCTGTGTGGCCAATGTGTGACTTAACAGAGAGACGTGGCTGGTGACGCCTCAGAGTCTGCCCTGCTTAAGTGTATTGAGCTGTGCTGTGGATCAGTTCAAGGGATGAGAGAGAAATATAACAAGGTTTCTGAGATCCCATTCAACTCCACCAACAAGTACCAGGTAAGATTAGGTAGTGGGCTTACTGCTAGCAGTCATAACAGATGCAGACTTTGAAAGTAGTAATATGAAGTAGATGGATATTTTCTATCTATAGATAAGATATCATTTTAATGGTGTTCAACATGCCTGATATGTTTTAGCTTAATTCTGAATAGGCCTGTCACGATGGCTATTTTTGTTGGGCGATTATATTGTCCCGGAATTAATCGCGATAAACAAAATTGTAATTTTAAGTGCACCACTGACATATTGATAATATAAAGCATATAGGCTACACTCTTAAATTCTTAAAGGAGACAAATTATGTCCTTTTTCCACGTTGACACATTTCCGTGGTCTTAATAAATTGTATGTGACATGGTGATGTGAAAATACCACACAGATTATTTATAAAAGATCATTCCAAATCCCGTATAGTGTGCAACTGAAATTGCTTCAATTTGGTAACTTTTACTTCTATGCAAATGAGCCACTGCTCACCCCATGGATGTATTTGGTCACTCCGACCCCTCTTCTACATATTCTGCTGACGTGACAGGCTAGGTTTTCCTGCTCCAACACCACGAACCACGGCTATGGAAACAGTTGAGTCGGGACTATTTATTTATTTATTTATTTATTTATTTATCATAAGAACGGTTGGGACATAGTGCTGGCTATTGTCCAAGTTGAGCTTTAGTTCAATATTCAATGTGCAATCGACTTTAAATGTGATGGTAGAGCATTACTAAATGAGCTAATGAGAACAAAGTTGAATTGCTCTTTACTAATACTATAGCAATTAGCACGACTGGCAATTTTTTAAAGATAAGCCTAATAATAGTTCTTTAATTCTGTAAACAATCACTGACTGATGAATGAAATGATGTTGATGAATGATGCCATGATGCTGAGCCATTCGTTATGGCCCCCTCACTGAAAATGGGGTGCAAACCTGCCACAGACTATAATTCAAGTTTCTGACTCTTCAGCGTGCACCTTGATGTGCGCTGAATCAGTCTAAATAAAGCCAGTTCTGCTCCATCATACAATGCATTTGTGTAAACTTACTATGCAGGATGTATTGCACTGACTACTTTCACAAGTTAAATATTAATCAATGACTGATGTATGGCATCACATTATTGTTGAAACTAGAACGCGCATAAAGTTTTCGAGCATGTACGCATGTAGCTTGTAACCAAAGCCATGTATTCACTCAAGCTCAATTATTTCATGAATGAAGGTTATAGGGTAGCAGATGTCTACTCTTTTGCAGCTCCACTAAGGCCCATGGTCTAACCTAATGCCTGGCACTCTTGGAAATTAATAACTGCTGTCGTGTAGCTGGCAGGCTATGTGAATGTGCAGTTTGTCCCGTCTATGTTGCATGTAACTGAATCCTGTTGGCTTTCCATGGTCTCTCATATGATGCTACATGCTGCTAGTCTCTTTAAATGTGTCTGCGGCTTTATGCTAGTGAATACAATTCTAGTAATACAAATAATCGGCGGACATCGCAGATACAGTTCTCAAGCTGTTGGTAGAGATGGTTAGACGAAGGGGGCGGTATTTATCAAATGACAGGCTTTTGATGTCAGGAGCCCACCAACCCAGCAATATCTAAAGGGCTTGCTGAAAGACCTTTTCATACAGACATAAGCTGCCCTAAACATAATGTCTGATTGCAGTTTTTTGGGTTGGTAGACCCCCCCAGATACCCAAATTTTGCACTAAAAGACCTGAAAGTGAAGTTTTTTTTATTTATTAATTTGTATTAATATAACTCTAAACATTACTGTGGAGTAACAGTCAGCAGTCAATTTATTGTCAATTTCTAACCTTTGGACGTGAATTCTGGAATATTTTTGTTGATGGAAAAAGACGAGGGTTGAATAATCCAGCAACGATGTTAAACAAGGAAATATCTCAATGAGATATTACTATCTTGTATTTTAGGATAAAAGTGACAATGTTCAAAACATGTTTGGGACATTGTTAGTGTGTGGGTAAGTAGCGTGTCTTGTAATGCGATTATGCGAATGCAATATTAACATGAAGAAACTGTAAAATGTCAAGTGCTACATTTTCGCATGTATTCTTCTAAACATAATTGGCTGGCGTTGTTGTTGTGGTCTGGGAAAAACGGGAACACTTCTTTCACCTTTCACTGTTTGTTCTTTGTGTGTGGGGAGTGCTGCCTGCGAGGAGGCAGACGAGAGCACATTAGCAGCACAACATGGCTAACTTTCTTATGTCAGCAACATGCATGTTAATACAACAGGCTATTATTGATGTCTGAAAAATAATTATGGTCATCTCCATATTTTGTCGACCTAGTAATTATTGTGACAGGCCTAAGTCCGAACCAATGTGGCTCTGTTCAGTCAATGTCGTACTGGCAGCTACGGGCGACGTTTTGGTGTGATGCTAACCAACGATAATAGATGTCTGTTCCACCTGCCATGCATTTTTATTTATAAGTGACTGCCTTTTTGTAAACAATGGACTCCTTACCAAATTGTTCTGTGTGTAAATCATTAATTCAATAAGGTCTCCTTGCATGGCTGACATCGCAGTGTCTGTGTATATGTGAATGTGAGGCAAATAATGTAAAGCTATATAAATGCAGTCAATTTGCAGTCCATATCTGGCATGTCAGGTTCTGGTTGGAGGCCTGATGACTGTCTTTGTATCTTCCTAATTTAATTTGTATTATGCTTTATAACACAAGTGAATAAATTATTAGAGAGAGTGTGTGTGTGTGTGTGTATACATACATACATACATACATACATACATACATACATACATACTAAATGTTAACAACAAATCTCCTCCCCCATTCCATTGGTCTAGCTTTCTATACACAATAATACCACTGAGGGAGAGTCCAAACACCTGCTGGTGATGA
>JAODTR010050709.1:0-18191 GCA_025399935.1 Amblyopsis rosae
TAATTCACATTTTTATAGATATCTTTTTATCTTTTACAATACCACTAAAATAAATCACTGCATTTTAACCTACGCATCATTACGCATAAAATGATATGTGAGTCGGACTTATTAAAGCGAAAAAAAAAATCGAATAATTTTAAATTTTTTATATCAAATTATAGTAATTAATATCTTTTTTTATACTAATTAATAGCTGTCAGATTACTTTTGAGATGAAAACCGCAGTGTTATACTCTCTGACCAGCACCAGAATGGAATTCATGCTGGTTTATGATGGATTTTTTAGCAGGGAGGCTACACAATATCTGCAAATATAAACTGTGGTTAATCCCAATTTATATTATTCACGTCATGACAAAATAATGTGTAAAAAGGTGACCTGAACAACTTCCGCCCCATCTCCAACCTTCCTTTTCAATCCAAAACACTTGAGAGGGTGGTGGCTTCTCAACTTCTCAATCATCTAAATTCAAATAATTTATTCGAACCAATCCAGTCTGGATTCCGTCACAAACACAGTACTGAAACAGCTATAATAAAAATCACCAATGATCTACTTTGTGCAGCTGACTCTGGCCTCCTGTCCATCCTTATCCTTCTTGACCTGACTGCAGCCTTTGACACTATCTTCCACCCACTCCTTGAACTGGCTGGTATTGGTATTGCAGGAGTTGCTCCTTCCTGGTTCGCCTCCTATCTCTCAGACCGCCAAACATTTTTCCAACTCAAATCCCACAGATCAAGATATGAGGCAGTCTCACTGGGTGTCCCCCAAGGCTAGGTAATGGGTCCTCTGCTATTTACTATATACCTCCTACCCTTGGGCACAATCACGCGACACCACAACATTGACTTTCACTGCTACGACACCCAGCTCTACATCTCTACCAAACCCACCTCATTTCTCCCCACCATCTCCCTCACCAACTGCCTTCACGACATCTAGAGCTGGATGACTCTAAACGCCCTTAAGCTCAACAACAACAACAGGCTCATTGCCTCCAAATCCACTCTTCCCTCACAAGACAACTCCAGGCTGAACATTGCTGGTCTTCCCATCCCAATGTCAACAACTGCAAAAAGTCTTGGCGTCACCTTTTGATTACTCCCTTTCATTCGAATCACACATCAAAACCATCACCCGAGCATCCTTCTTCCACCTCCGCAACATATCTAGACTCTGTCCTTCACTCGTACTCAAGCACCGAAGTACAAAGTACAAAACTCTGATGCCAGAATCCTCATGAACACAAGGTCAACGGATCACATTACTCCTATTCAGCTACATTGGCTTCCTGTAAAGTTCCATATAAACTTCAAGATTCTCCACCTTACTTACAAGGCCCTCCAAAATCTGGCTCCCTCCTACCTCTCTGACCTTCTCCTGCCATATACTCCCTCCCGATCTTTTTGCTCCTCCACTACAGGACTTCTCGTCACCCCCCATTCCTCCTCTCCACCATGGGGGCTCAGGCCTTTAGCTGCTCTGCCCCCAGACTCTGGAATACCCTGCCCCTGCAAATTCGACATGCCACCACGGTCACCTCGTTTGCTAACCTCCTCAAAACCCACCTCTTCAAGGTTGCCTATGACATTTGACCCTGTGTTCCACTCTCACCTGGCGTTTTATTTTATTTTGTTTATTTTGTATATATTTCTCAGATCAAATGTTTATTACTATAGTATGTATATTTCAGCCAACTGTTTTATATCTATGTATTTGCAATGTAAGATGCCCTTGAGTGTTTAGAAAGGCATCCCAAATAAAATGTATTATTATTATTATTATTATTATTATGTGTGTGTGTGGATCTGCCCAGCCAGGGGAGGTGAAGTATAGGTGTAATTGGGGCCCAGTTTGGCCCAGTGGATAGTATTGTGGCCTCACAGCAAGAAGTTTCAGAGTTTGAGGCTTTCCCCCACTATCAAACAACTGTAATGTGACAATAAACGCACGTTCACTTTTAAATGGGTTAAACTGACTTGTTTTGTGCCCCCCCCCCCCACACACACACACACACACACACACAGGTTCTGGAGGGCCAGAGCCCAGGCTTCCTCATCGGCACACTGCAGGCCAGAGACCCAGACGAAGGGGAGAATGGCACAGTGTCGTACTCGTTGTCAGGTACAGTACATGGAGGGATGGAGAGAGAGAAAGAAAGAGAGAGAGACATTACAACCTATTTGTTTCTGTTATAGGTTATACTTTGTTATAATTTATATTGTCAGGTTACAATCAAAGTAAAAAAATATATAGAGAGAGCTGCAAAATTATGTTTGCTCTGTTATGGGTTATGTATGTTGAAGTCATCTGTTGAATGTAATGGATTTCCATTACATTAAAATGGAATTTTCATGTTAAATAGTGTGAGAAAGGTAGAAATAGGATAACAGATTAAATGGTTTCTGTGGATTTCTCACGTCAGATCTACTACTTATTTGGGCATTACTTTTCTCAGCAATGGCAACTTGTTTTTAAACGTTGATGGATTGCCGCAGCAGGATGTATTAAGTGAATAAAGCATGACTGATGCATCCATATTCTAAAGCAACAATATTGAAAATGTTATTGAAAATCAATGTTTAGTTCACTGTTAATTACCACTGAGTGAGATATAAGAATAACTTAACTCACTGCAGTCCTGGAGCATATGCCTAGAACACGCACAACAAAACAGCATCATTTTTGCTGAGACAGGACCTAAAAGCGTGTGGCACACGCCAAATGTGTGAGAGTTGGCAATCCTGCAAGTATAGTTTTAAAGGACGTTCCTCAGTATATACAGTATAGTGCCCCAAACCTCAAAATGAATGCTTCAGCTGAGGAGTAAAGAGGGTCGCCAGTCACTCTGCATGTGCTATTTCAAACCAGAACAACAACAAATAATCTAATGCTGGTTTTAACTACAGAGGAGATTCTGGACCCAAAGTGGTCCCTATAAAGGTGGAGTCAATAGATTATAATCCAGTACAGGTTTTTGCCCAATTCAGAAAATATCTCCTCATGGTTTGCTAGCTGACCGTTCTGTGTGCACGCTAAAACAAAAACCTGGTGTTTACACAATCCTCTGAACACTAGACACAGTGGTGCAGAACACACCACACAACACTATCCTAGCCTTGGCAATGCATGTTCACTGTGGGGGGTGGAGCTTCTGAGGGACTATGGCATTGAAGGAAGAGGTGTTTTTTTGTGTTAGTAATGCTTTATTTTGACCTCCCATTTAAATACTAATGCTAGAGTGAACCTTTAAGCTAACATGTTAGCAGTGATGTATTTGGTTGCTGCCTTCCATTGAAATGATAATGATAATGTTAATGTAGTAACTTTAAGATAACCTGTTAGCAGTGAAGTATTTTGGTTGATGCCTTCCATTGAAATAATAATGATAATCTTAATGTAGTAATTTTAAGATAACATTTTAGCAATGATGTAATACTAACGCAGTGTCGTCTGCAGGCCCCAGGGCGGAGCGCTTCACGCTAAACGCCAAGAATGGCGAGCTGCGCTCATCCTTGCCAATAAGCCACTCTGAGCGTGAGGAGTACGCCCTGACGGTGACCGCCGAGGACAAGGGCCTTCCCTCCCACCGCAGCTCCTGTTCTCTGAGCGTACAGGTCAGGACCCCCGCTTGGCCTCCAGCCAGAGCAAACAGACAAGAGTTTGCTGTTTTATTACTGATGTAGGATTGAGAGGATGTCTGGGGAAGGTCCAGATAAAAGACAGGACCTCACATATAATAAATGACATGTAAGAAATCAGCCAGGACAAACAGACAATATATTTTCTTTAAGCTGAGAGGATGGAGGGGATATGGGGGGAGAGGAGCTGAAATCATAATCAATCAATCAACCAATCAGCCAAGTAATGAAACAATAAATACATTAATAATTTCAATCAAGTAATAATTTACTCAGTGAACTAATCATTCAATCAGCCAAACACAGCAATTGATCAGTCCTTTATTACAGACTCAATACATATAATACATATAAGAAAACATACAAACATACACATCTACACAACTGGGATTGGTAGAAGTATGGTACTGAATTTAAGTTAGATAAATTTCAATGTTATTTAATCCAATATTTTAAGACTGAAGGTATATGTATACATACTATTTCTTAACACATTAAGTAAAATATTTCCTCCTGCAGCCACAATCATACTATAAAAGACATCCTTCGTTAAGATGTTTGAAATCTGGGAATGTCTACCTGACTTGTAAATGTACTACTGAATCAGACACCCAGCTGGCTTGTGTTGAGGGACAGCTGCAAAGTCCTCTGATCAAGTTCATAGTCATTGACCTCAACACTTTCAGTAGCACAGTAGTCCTTTTTCAACCAGATGCAAGAATATAGTCTCACATAAAACACAGTAATAAAATTAATTAAGTTAATATTTAATACAGAGCTGAAAAGTGCTATGGCTAGAACTCTTCACGTTACCTGGAAGGAACCCAGCCTTGTCTGATCCAGGAAAATACAGCTGTCTGGGTTCAAAAGGTTCCCCTGAAGTTTACCCCCTTTTGTCTGCGATACAAAAATATTCATATTCACTAATTGGATTTATCTTTGCATCGCTGTCCTTGACAGCGAACTGTTTTTCCCTCCACTTGTCCAAAGGGCTAATCTTTCCAGACTAATTTCTTAAGACCATCACGGATGTGGAACCAATTTGCATCTTGTTGTGTCACAAAAAGAAGTGGCACACTGCCCTCAGTGTGTTGTAAGCTGCTAATTCTTGACAAGCAACATGAATAGGCTGAAATGGTCTTAGAAAGAAACAGATCACACTGCCGAAAAATGTCTCAGCTCAGAATATCTCTGTCTCTCTGTCTTTCTCTACTCCATTACTCCCACTTACCAGTAAATGTCCCCCTCTTCTCCCACTCATACTTTTATAACTCCAAAAGAGAGGGATGCAATGTGATGCTAATAAAGATGTGATGCTCTCTATTAAAACAATGCGTAGTATAGTGTCGCCTACACTGGACTTGTTCCAACAAAAAAGGCTAAGTAAGTATTTATGTCAATGGGGGCAGTATAAAACTGGCCACGCTCCATTGGGAAGTGTCATTTCCTACTACTTTGCTTAGACCTCTGGTTCATTTTGAAACTATTGGACAGCACTGAACCAATCAGGGTTGCTTCAGTTGTTTTGATCACCTCATTTAGCTCTACCACCATTTCGAAACAAACGCTTGACTTGGCTTGACATCATCTCACTTAGCCACTCCTGCTGGGCGCTGATTGGTCCACTGTCCAGGGTGGCTGTGTGAATACTAAAGTGAACAGGGTGTCCAGACTGTAATATCAGTGAAAACAAATTGAGCTGAGAACAATAGCTAGCCAGGTTAGTATAAAACTACAGTATAGGCAATGACTACGCCTGTGTCTACACACTCACAATTTCCTCTCATTACTGTTATCTATTTAATTATTGGCGGAGAATGGCATGTTATTCAAGTCTAAAAAAACTCTTCTTTTTTTCCCAATGAGCAATCTGTTTCTGCTTTTATAAATTCCATTGAGTGTTCATTTTTTGTATTGGAAACTGTGAACTGATGTTGTCATGAGGCATTTGAAGTCACCAAACATCAAGCAAGACAAGTTGCAGTTGCACTTTCTCAGTGTAGATTGATGTAGACTGATGATGTCATTGTACACATTGTACACTGTAAAATAAATAAATAAAAGCATGATGAATTTACTTGCTTATAAACATATTTAACTTACTTTGTTGATTTAACTCTTATCTGACGTACAATAAAACGTCATATTAATTAAACTTCACATGACTATCCCAGACTAACAAATTCAATAAACATGAGTTAAAGGCGAAGTCAGTGATTGTAAACAAGACCACTTTTTGACAAATTCAGAGAATATCTCCTCACAGTAGACTAGTTGCCCGTTATTTGTGCGTGCTGAAAAGAGAATCCAGTGTTTCTACACAGTTTTGATCCAGATCAAATATCAGCAAGCTTTCCCCAGAATCCCTGACTCCACCTTTAATTCAACTTCACATGACTATCCGAGACTACCCAGGTTCAATAACGTGTCCTGATGGCATTTGTTCCGTGAGGCTAAATTGTCTCTCTTAATTGGCTGCAGGTGGTCAGCTCGACCCAATCTGCTCCTTCCAGGACAGGCTCCCGCTCCGTGTCCCTTCACCCCGCGGAGGACGCCGAGCCAGGCTCCGTCATCGGCTCGTTGAGGGACGCGGGGGCGGAGCCTGGCGGGGTGACCTACACGGTGGTGGGCGGCTCGGGGGACTCGGCCCGCGACGGCACCCTGGTTGTGGATCGGCTCACCGGCGACGTGCTACTGGCCCGGCCGCTGGACTACGAGCGGGACGCCCGCTACGCCCTGCAGGTCCAGGTGGATGCCCCTCCCAGCAGCACCCTGGTGCGCCTCAGTGTGGAGGTGGAGGACGACAACGACCACGCCCCCCGCTTCCCCGAGGATCCCATCGCCATGGTGATCTCGGAGGGCGCGGCGGCCGGCTCCCTCGTCTACACCTTCCGGGCGGACGATGCGGATGGCGGGCCCAACAGCCAGCTGCACTATTCTGTCCTCCGCCAGTGGCCCGATACCCCGGGCCTACTGACCCTTGACCCCACCACCGGCGTCCTCTCGCTGGGACGACAGCTGGACCGAGAGGCCGCCGCCTCCTTCGTCCTGGTCGTCCAGGCGACCGACTCCGCCCCGGACGTCGGGCAGCAGCGGCGGGGTTCCGTCACAGCGAGGATCTATGTGACAGACGAGAACGACAACTCGCCGGCGTTCGGCTCGCCGGCGGCGGTGGCCGTGACAGAGGACCAGCCTGTGGGCTATGTGGCGCTGTACGCGGTGGCCCGGGACGCCGACGCTGGGGAGAATGGACGGGTGACGTACAGCGTGCGGGCGGGGAACGAGGCAGGCATGTTCAGCCTCAACCCAAGCACAGGTAAGGTACACCTGTGGGAACAGATGGGCACATTACAGCAATGGACATTGAATGCAAACGTTAGCAAAAGTTAGCAAGTATTCTAGCTTACATCCATAGATTGCACACCTGTGGGAGCAGATAGTACGCATGTTTATTTGGTACAAGAGATAAAATGTAAACGTGTGGGAGTTAGCAAGAATGCTAGTTTACATCCACAGAGGGAATGCACACGTGGTAACAGAACACACACAGCATGGCACTAGGGATCTTATAGTACACATATAGTAACCTTTTTTAAACCAGGAAGTCACATTGAGATGAAAACCTCCTTTACAAGTGAGAACAAGCCGACCATGGTCAAATAGCTGCAGTAGACAGGACAACATCTCTAACAGCATCATTAGAAATGCAGAAATATACTGTGGTCATGTTAGTTATGGCAACTGCAACAGTGACTATACTTCCATTATTCTATGTATGAAATAAGTAAAACGATGTTTTAATATGTTATGGCATGTTAAGCTCTCACTTGCTATGCACGTGTGAGTTCTCTAAGACAGCCCTTTTCCCACCAGAAACATCATTCTCACATGCTCACACACACACACACACACATGCAGAATCGTGTAAGACTGCACTTATTTTTGAGTTCAGCAGACGTCTTGCTTCACCTTTCATGACTTACTTCTCTCAGTTGGAGGCCAGACAGACACTGACTACTGCCAAAAAATGCACATAACACACACTCTCTCTCTCGCTCTCTCTCTCTAACACACAACCCATCATCTGTTGCTGCGGCTCTATTCTCATGAAAGACCAAAGAACCCTTTGCTCAGGCTTCTGGGAACCATTAGAACCAGGATTGGTTACGTATGCTTGCGTGTGCGAGAGAGAGAGAGAGAGAGAGAGAGAGAGAGAGAGAGAGTAATGCATATTGTATGCATTACATGCATACAATATGTATTTGCATGAGACTTGGCACTTAGCTGACCCCTGGGCATGGGATGTCTTATAGTGGTGGGGAGGCATGTGTTGACTCCCTAAATATGGCCCATTCCACTCTGACCCCAACTTACGCTACCTCCGCCCCCACCAACCCCACTAACCTGAGACAGGGGTTAGGACACCCTACCTCTGTCCCCTTCCACTCCAACCCCAGCTTCACTGACCTGAGACCACTATTCCATCTCAAGAGTTCTTTTGTTGTACACAACCTCCGTTGCTGAGAAATTAATTAATGCAATGCCAAAATCTGCAGTTCCTCAAATGGCCATTTGGCTGCAAAGGGAGTCCACCCCTATAGACTTACATGTTACAATGGCCAACTTTATAGCAAAAATAAACATGTTAACAGCCTGATAAAATACAATTTTCATATAACTAATAAATAAAACAAATATTAAGCCATACATTTACTCCATTATAATGGATAAGGGGGAGTTAGGTGAAGTCTGTAGTTCATGCTGAAATTGAGTATAAAATGTGCATTTTCACTTTAATGTTGGCATTATCTTCAGTGTGTCAGGGAACAGTAATATTATATTTATTGTGCAGCAATTGTGATTTTGATAGGACACATTCCAGAATGCTCCACCTTGAACGACTTCGTTAGATCATGTCATGTCATCATGCACGCACAGATCATTTTTTTCCCCATAGACTGTTTTCTTAAGCGCTACTTGACAGTATATTGCTACATACATTAAGCTATAACAATTTTTATTATTTTTGTTGATGGATGGGAAGAAACTAAATCATATTAGATCAGTATCTAAAATAGGCTAATATAGGCTAAACCAAATAAACTTTTGTAGGGATTTTGCTCCAGATGTTACTCCAAAACCATTTTATTTTGTGATTGTTATACATTTCTTTTATTTCAAAAACAACTTTGGTAATTAAGTCATATTTTTCACATGGCTGTCCATGTTTACCCGCAACCCTGGACGTTACATCACCGCGGCAGACCCACGTCATTAATATTCACCATCGCATAATTACGTATCCAAGTGCAGTCGGATTCTCTTGCCACCGCCGTTTCTATTCCTATATTCTTATGAATTCTCCTTCACACCTTACGTATTTTTTTGGATCTATTTGGATGCAGCCCCGTTCTTGAGGAAACTGTTAGCAGGAGAAATGGGTTAATATTGTAGTTAGCAGGTGAAATTGGTTAATTTATTTGTTAGCAGCCAAATTGTCCATCAGCTAATAGAAACTAAGTAAGCACATTCAATTTCCATGAGTTTATAAGTATTTAAACCACAATAAACCCAGTATTTGCAGATGTTGGCTGAGGAATGGTTAACTTGTAACTTTACCTTGTTAGTGGCCAATTTCTCAAGAAAATGCAGATGCAATCATCATCCTCCAATTAAAACATCATATTTTGAAACATTATTTTGCCCTTTTGCCAGTGTCTAATGGAAGGGTTAGACTACATAAAAGGACTATTTCAGTTTACTCTATACCAATATATCAGTGGAGTCAGTCTTAACGGTGGGATAACAGAGGAGTCAAACTGAAATATTCCAGTCAGTAACTCCTGCCAGATTAATGTCTTAAGGGCAAGTTATCTCAGAGCTAGTGACACAACAAGAAAACAAACTGGGGAGAAAATACAAAAAAATCTTTAAAGGAAACCAAAGTAGCCTCCTTTCTCTAACAGTTGCGGCTCATTTTAAAGCATGAAATTGAAATTGAATCAATGCCGCTCTAGCCTCCTAGGCCGGGATAATGAAAAGGCAAGAGTGTCCCTAATTTCCACAGCGCACGGCAGGCCTGGCTCTTGCGTGTCTAGCATGTTTACTGTTTCTCTCTTCGTGTCTGCGGTATTCTCCAACGGAAAAACCCATAAACTGCGGCCAGAGCGTTGACGTTTTACTGCCATGGCGGTAGTGCTCAGGTAGGCAAAGGCATTTGTGTGTGGAATAATTCACCGCTTCGTCTCTCGCACACCATGTTTTTACACGTTCTTTTATTACAGACAACCGCACAATAGGGGGAATTGCTTCACTGTTTATCTTTCCAGTCTCTCCCGTGGGATATTAGAGTGCGTCGAGAAGACCACAGTGATGTGCCTTTGACTGAATTGTTCTTTGCTTACAGGCTCTTTGTCCATCTCCAAACACCTGGACCGCGAGCAGCAGGACACCTTTAACCTCACCATAGTCGCAGAGGATCATGGGATGCCCCAGCGCTCGTCCAGCCAGCTGCTGCGCGTCCAAGTGATTGATGTGAACGACGAGGCACCCTGGTTCGAGCAGAGCCAATACGAGGCCAGCATTGCTGAGAACCAGCATCCCGGCTCCTCTGTGTTGACGGTGTACGCCTCTGATCTGGACCAAGGCGAGTCATGGTCAATTTGTCTCTGTAATGAATTATGTTATTACAAGTGCATTCCTTTATGGGCCTTTGCAGTCATATGCCAATCTCAATTAACAGAAATCTGCGTATGAATAATGCAGAATCAGTAGGTAGATTTTGGCACTAATAGTAAAGAAATATTGACCAATCTCATCCATTTGGAGAGAAAAAAAGGCAGAGCAATTGCAATCTTCTAAAGACTATATCGATTTCTATTAGCATAAAAAAAAAAATTATAGAGATCAGCCAACTCCAAATGCATTCTCCCTTCTCAAGTTGTAAATCGGAGTGTAAAAAAGCGGATGGAGGAGGAAAGCTTTTCTTTTAGAAATATCCCAGAAATTGCAGCCATTGCCCTCAGAGGCGTAATCTCCATTTGACAAATTAGCCGCTGTATTGTATTCCATGTTAGTGATGTTCTCTCAAAGTGCGAGGAACAGGCTGTTCACATCAGCGTTACATCATGACAGCCACACAATGTGTTCCTGATGGTAGACACTGGTTTCAGACACAAAAAGCCACAAATGTGGTCGCATATGTTGAAGGCACGTTACCCTCATTAGCAGTTGCTTTTAATTGAGGGCTGCACAGAAATGTGTGGGACGTCTAAGGAAGGGGCACATTCTCCTGGCCTTACTCAGAAGCACATAAAACAGAAGGGTTATAAACCCTCGCTCCAACAACAATTAGTGAAGTAAACAGGTGAGGCTGCCAGAACACTTCTCTGTGTGTTAGCACGCAATCTGGCGACCACACACCTGTTGCCATCCTCAACAACCGCTTAGACAGCACGACCCACAGTAAAGAAATAAATAAATAGAAACCACTGTGTTTGCTTGAGAAAGGTAAATGGTGTATTTTATAGCTCTGGGGAGTTCATGTTAGCCATAGTGGAAAATAGGTTTAAAGGTGCGGCTCGCTCCTCAAATGAGTTACAGCCTCCTGGAGGTTCACAGCTCACTGTTTACGTTTTGAGTCTCATATTGTGCTGCCTGCGAGCCTACTGTGGTGTCAGCTCTGAGGGGGAGTAGAGAGGAATGCAAAGCGCTCAGCACTGAGGTATGGGAGGGGCGTGTGGTCCTAAACCAGAATAAAATGGGCTCTATGAGGGGAGGGGTAGATAGGAGGGAGCTCTAAACATGAAGCTGTCCTGCCCCCAGGGAGCAATGGTCAGGTGACCTATGGAGGAGTCTCAGAGGAGGCCTTCAGCATCAATCCCGTCACGGGTGTCATAACATCCACTAAGGCGCTGGATCGAGAGCTCCGGGAACACTACACCATGACAGGTACCGGCCTCTACCCCTCCCCGGTGTGTAGAGTGCCAGCTGTATGATCATGCTGCTCTTGCTGTTAGCATTCCTGATGGGGGTTTCTTTCTCACAGTGTATGCAAAAGATGGAGGCCTCCCGCCCAACTATGCTAAGGCCACCGTCAGCATCGGAGTGCTCGATAAGAACGATAACGCCCCTGTGTTTGGGCGGCTTTTCTACAGCATAGAAGTGCCTGAAAACCTGGAGGCTTTGTCTCTGCTCACCCTCAGGGCTACAGACCCCGATGTGGGAGATGGCGGAAAGCTGAACTACAAGATTACAGGTGAGGTTTCATCTGCGCTTTAGGAGGTGCACAAGGAATTCACAGCCTAGAATCATTATTGCTGCCTCTCCAACAAGCCAGATTCTCATGAATTTTAAAACCAGCCCAACAGAATTTCAAGCCTTAAAACCTATTCTATTTTGTCCAATATGTAATGAATTATGCCCCCCCCCCACCCACACACACACACAACCACCACTGAACAGCATTTCCACACGTTCATTACTGCATGCCCACATGCCCTCTGACCTTTTGTCCAAGGCATGGCTGCCAAAAAAACTCAACAATTTATATAAATGTTTCAGCCTCTAAAACCAACTGTTTATCAAAATTGGAGAATTGTTGATGCATCTGAACAGTGAGTGTAGTTATACAAATGATTTAATAGTGTGCAAAATATGGACAGAAATGGGAAAGCGGACGTAATGGGTGAATTTGTATTGATAATTATCTATTCTGCCCACCATGGTAGCAGATCAAGCACTTACAGTATCAACATGAAAAGCACTTTACAACGGACTAATGATTCTACAAATGAATACTAAATGGCCTCCCTTAAGAATATGATGGTTTGTGGCCTGTTGACCTCCCACAAAGCAACAGTCCTCGATTTGTATTTTATATTACCTGGTGGTTGAAATCAGTATTACAACAATGTTTTGGTTTGAACCCCACCCATCCATTTACTTCTCTATCCTTCCACTTATTGTTGTGGACATGTTTGTCCACAGTAAGCTGAGGCTGGCATTTGGGGCTCTGGGATGTTTTCTCCAAAAGTGTACCTTTTATATTAAACCATGATTTGGAAAGTAAATGAGGCTTTTACATATTTAATGTGTGATTATTACATTGCTGTCTAAGCTAGCTAAAAAAGAAGGGAAGAGAGCAAGATTTTGTAAACCCACCCTCTCCTACTCTGTTCCCTCTCTCCCTCTGGAGCCCGTTGGTCTACCATTGTGAAGCCCACTGACAAACCTGTTTGTGGGTGTGTGCACTCATTTATGCGATTGACAGGCGAGGTAAATTAGACAGATCAATCAGGTAAAAGATGCCCTGAGGCATGGCCAATATTCTCACAGAGCATTCTTTGACCCACTAAACTTACACCTAATATATAGTTATAAAATCCTACAGTACAACAGCTTTAAAGGTATAGTAAACGATTTGTCAGATATCTCCACACGGTCCGCTAGTTAACCTTTCTGTGTGCTTTCTGAAAACATGGGAACACAAACAACACAAACACTATCAAAGTCTTGGCAAAGTGTCTCTACTGTTGGGGGTGGAGCTTCTGAGGGTGCAGCTAATGGAATTGTAGGGAGAGGTGTCTTTGTCTTTATGAGGTGAAATATCAGTCCCAGAATGACTATACCATTAAGGCGTTACTTACAGTCATTTCCCCAACGGCACCATTTGCAGCCGGAGACCCATCCGGAGACTTCCGCATCGACCGGCAGTCCGGGGTGCTGTCCACCTCGAGGCCCCTGGATCGGGAGCGGATGTCCAGCTACACCCTGACAGTGACGGTCCTTGACCGGGGCGGTCCACCCCTCGGTGGCACCGCCACAGTGGAGGTGACGGTGCTGGATGTCAACGACAACGGCCCGCAGTTCCAGGGCGGAGATGATGGCGGCGCGTACACGGCCGATGTGTCGGAGGGCGTGGCCGTGGGCTCCTTTGTGCTGGCAGTGCGCGCCATGGACCCCGACCTCGCCGCCAACGGCCAGGTCCGGTACCACCTGTGCGGAGGGGGCTCTCGGGGGGCCTTCGTGGTGGACCTCGACACGGGCCGCATCATCACAGCCGCGCCCCTGGACCGGGAGAAGACGCCCGCCTATTATTTCCACGTCTGCGCCACCGACTCCTCGCCAGGCGAGCCGTGGAACAGCACGGCCCGCGTGACCGTCTATGTTCAGGACGTCAACGACAACACACCCTTCTTCGTGCACGACCCGCTCGTCGTCAACGTGTCCATTGCCGGCGGCAGCAGCGGCCACCGGGGGGCGCTGGCCACCATGAGGGCGGAGGACAAGGACTTTGGCGCCAACGGCTCGGTCTTCTACCGCTTCTCCGGGCCAGCACGCGGCTTCGCCATCAACTCGCTGACAGGGGACATCCAGGCCACGGAGGACCTGACGCAGAGCCAGAGGGTCCTGACAGTGGAGGCCGTGGATCAGGGCAGCCCCGCCCAGACCTCCACAGGCGTGGTGGTGGTTTATTTGCGGGAGCAGCCCTACCGGGGGATACACTTCTCACGCAACACCAAGGACGTCAGCCTGCAGGAGAACGCAGCCAAAGGTTTGCTTGACTCCAATGTATTTACATATAATAATAATAATAATAATAGTCTTTATTTGTATTGCACCTTTCATACAATAACTGCAGGTCAAAGTTATTTGCACTGAATACATTACAAGCACAACTGAAAATAATGATAAAGTTGATTAACTATGATTAAGAAACAAGATTACATTTTTAAATAGCACATTTTATGAGAAAGGGCTTTACATAACTGTTGCTTATTGCTGATAATGTAACCAGTTGCCAACTTTCAAGGCTGACTTGGCATGAGAATCTGAGAGATTGGCAAGGTTTGACTACAACAGCTCTATTTTCTTGGCGTGAGATGCATTGAAGTAAATGGAATATTATTATGGAAGTATTTTTCCATGCTAGCATTTGACAGCACATAATAATGTGTGGCACACGCCAAATGCTCGACAGCTGGAGACCCTGCCTGTAACCTTCTGCTTTTAACGCGGTCCAAGCTGTAACTTTGCTAGCAACACGCGTTTTGTCGCTTGTCAATGATTTATTTGAATCAGAAGTCACTGTTGTGTGGCTAATGATCGTGTATTACATAATGCATGCTTATTAAATGTTTGTGTGAATGTGTTTGGTCTCCTAAGGCACAGCAGTAACGCAAACCCAGGCCCAGTACCCCAATGGCTCCAGAACTGGCATCACCTACAGCATCTTCAGTGGAAACAGAATGCAGTCTTTTGCCATTAGCTCCACAACTGGTACAGTACAGTAATGAGAAACTAAAACAAAACATGTTCTTAATCATGGCCTTAGCATTCAATTCAACGCATTTATATTTGATACAGGTGAGATCTGGGTGCAGAAATCAGAGGGACTGGACTTTGAGGAGACTCCTAGACTCCGCCTAGTGGTGAAAGCCGAGACGGTGACCTCCAGCACCTACATGGCTCTCAACATCATTCTGCAGGACGTCAATGACAACTTGCCCCGCTTCCAGCTGCAGAACTACGTGGCCTACATTAGAGAGGCACAGGGCTATGATTCCCCCATTGTCCAGGTGCAGGAGCCCGCCTTCCCACACATACTGTATATTATGGTTGGCTGGCAGTTAAAAGTGGAGTCAGCTATCCTCGAGAAAGATACAAAACAATAACACCTCTCCCTTCAGTGCCAGGGTGCTCTCTCAGAAGCTCCGCCCCACACATTAGATACACATTGTCAAGGCTGGGATAGTGCTGTGTGGTGCGGTCTGCACCACTTTGTTTGTGTTCCCATTTACAGAGCCAGGGCTGTGTAGAAACACCTCAATATGTTTTAAACGTGCACACAGCTAGTGGACCATGAGGAGATATTCTTAGAATTTGACCAGAAATGTATTCGCTTACAATCGCTGACCCCTCCTTTAAGTGTGATGTTGTCAACTATAGAGCACTCTGCCAGTTCAATTACTGCTACTAAGTTCATGTTACACAGAGACCGCTGTTGCAAATTGCTTTATATTTTGTTTTTTAAATCTTCCAGGTTGTGGCGGATGACCTCGACCAAGGTCAGAACGGTCAGGTAACCTACTCCATCCGCTCATCGGCCATGAGCGGCTTGTTTAAGATCGACCCGCAGACCGGCAGTGTCACCACGGCAGCCATTATGGACAGAGAGATCTGGACCCAAACAAAGTGAGGCTGGTTTTTTCTAGTGGTGGTGTGCTGTAGCTTGCCATGTGGTTCTCCTCAGACTTAACTATTTGTTAGGCTCAAATGTCTTCCATTTGTTTTGTATTGAAAATAAATAAAAATTTCATGTTGGGCCTTAAATACCCATAAGCCTATCAAAGCAGTGGATAACGCCTCATGAAACCTAACCATACATCCCAGAGACCAGACGCTAACGTGTGTTCTGTGGCACCAGGCTTGTCGTCACAGCGACAGACCGAGGAACCCCTCGGTTGGCTGGCTCTGCGACGCTGACGGTGATTATCATTGACCTCAACGACAACAGCCCCACCATTCCCCTGCCTCAAGCCATCCGAGTGCCAGAGGGTAAGCTAGTACCGCGTTGCACGTCAGTTCAGTTATGGCTACTGCCATGTGTGTATTTATTTCCTGTCTCTTTCACGACAACATCTGTCTGGAAGGGAACGTTCAATATTTTTCCACAAAAGGTAAATTCCTTTGGATTAAGTGCTGGACATGTAGCATGGGTAATATAATGTGAAATGCCTGTGAATGATCCATGGTAGTGCGGCTTTTGCTGAGTAGTTCTCCTCAGCGGAGGACTATCGCGGTGATTGGCAACAAAACAGTAGTTCTTCTCGGGCAGGTGCACTGCATATTGAAATATGCTGCTTAACGCAGGCTTGTGTAATCCTGTCTGCCACTAGATGGCACACTAGAGCAGCAACATCTCAGAGCAAAACAAATGCTTCGTGGGCCACACACACACACACAAACACATAACTGTGGCCAACTGGTAAAGTTCTGCAGTGAGTTAATGCTCACTCTCCGATACCTCATAGACAGCACAGGGCCACATCTCACGCCAGGGATCAGGGTTCAAGTCCCTAGAGCGAACTGCCTGGTTCTACAAACACATGCACACACACGCACACACACACATACACACACACTATTGTGCACTAACGTAGTGTCATACTTTGCTCAGGATTACTCCACTATCTTCACATGTAAAATAGTTGTTTGCTGCTATATTAATGTTTACACAGTTGTTTATTCATAGTTTTCAGTCACGTGACCTGCGCGAACAGCTGTCGGGCAATAGATTAAAATGGCGGCTCACACCAGTCTACCCGTAGAGACGCCGTAAAACCCGGTAAATTTCCTTTCCTTAGATTATTTGGATCACCTCTCAAACAGAGAAAAACACAAACTACAGGTTTTGGGCCCTTGCGATCCATATACAGTCCCCGCTGCCATATTTCAGACGTTAAAAATCACCAGGTCGATGTCAGAGCTCGACTTTGGTGATGTTTACATTAACCTAGTGGAAAATCCCTCACCTTATACTGCTGCCAAGATGAAAGCGTATAAAAGTACTGACAGTTACATGTATTTTCGATCTGGATGGGTTAATAATGCTGCCGTTTGGGAGGTGAAGTACATTAATTTTCACTTATTCCAAACTCAATTTAAAAAAAGATATTCGGATGATGTGTAAAACGAAGCTTATACGGTAACGTAACAGACACAGTAGTGTGTGTTCCTGTTTTTATTTAGGCTTCCTTCGTTCATATACACATGAAAAAAAGGTTTGTCAGTCTAAACACAATGTTAACATATTGTATTTGTATTATATTCAGTTGAATAAAGCGTAAAAAGTTTTTTCAAATTTCATTTAGAGTTTATTTGCATATTTTACCGTAACGGTACGGTACCGGGAGCTAACTACAAGAAAACCATGTCAAATCCAAATTGGATTTTTGACTAAAAAATAGGATAGATTAATATACCTATACACTTGTGTTAGTGTACCTTTAATGAAATGTTCGCTGCAAGGTACGTGTATACTTGGACTGCTGACATGTTTTGCCCTTCCCGGTGACAGAGGTACGTTTAATGGCACAAATCCATAATCTTCTCTCTGAGTTTTATTTTTCTGACGAAATTCTATAGAAACAGATCCCAGGGATGTATCCTCGTCGGCTAGTGCATCCGATAGCACAACAACTATCCGACATTTTGCCCAAACGAAAGCAACAGAGTATAATTTGTTTCCTATTACTTGGCGGGCAGCGGGAAATAACTAGGAAATCATGTTGTTTTGCACTCCAAGGGGGCGTTCCCCTGAGTACGTGACGTCACGTGAAAACTATGAATAGGACTGTAAAACCTTTTTTATATTTTCCTACATACACATTTGTCTTACGAAGACTTTTTGGACTATTTGCAAGCAGATACAATATCTAAAAATAGTCTGAAAACAAAAACAAATTGTAACAAAGTGGACTATTCAACGGAGGTAGAAAGTAAAAGGTTTTAATCTAACAAACTATACAAGACACAGTACA